>PVJD01001202.1:0-293027 GCA_004026545.1 Mormoops blainvillei
TCTCCAGTCCGCCCTTGCCTGGTTCCTCATCCATCGGGTCTCCAGAGAGGGCTTCTCTGGCCACCCTACCTCATTATCCTTCCCCCCATCACTTTCTACACTGTTATCTTGTTTTATTTTCTTCATATCACTTCTCTTTCTTTAAAAAAATAGCTTATTTATTGATTTTAGAGAGAGAGAGAGACAACAGGGTGGGAGGAGAGAGAGAGAAACATCAATTTGCTGTTCCACTTATTGATGCATTCATTGGTTGATTCTTGTACATGCCCTAACCAGGGATCAAACCCACAAGCTTGGCGTACCAGAATGATGGCTCTAACCAATTGAGCTACCTGGCCAGGGATCTTCGTTTTTTCTTTCTCTCTCCACCTTCTTTATATTCTCTATCTATCATCTATCTATCTATCTATTTATCATCTATCTATCTCACCTTTTATAGTACTCAGCACATAGTAGGTGCTCCGTAAACATTTTTTTGAATTAATGATTGCATGACTGACATAAATACAATGAAGTGCATGTGATTCCAGGAGCAGGACTGCTGGGGCAGTGTCAGTGATGGCTGCCCAGCTCAGCACTGGAAAAGATTTCCGTCTGCCTGAGATTCAAATTCAGTCATGTCTGATAGCAAGAACTTGGACTAGAGTTTTCTCAGGATTCCTTCCACTCCGAGGCTCTCGGGTCCATGCCCTTTACCAGATCCTGAAGTGTCCTCCTTTTACCTGGTTCATAGCAGTACACAGATTGCAGAACTACTATGGCTGGATAGATAGTGAAACGTAGACCTGGCCACCATTCTTAACAGAGCGATCAATCAGTCACCTTCCTGAGAAGCACTGCCAAAATTCCAGTCAGCTTATTTTATAGCTGATACAATAACAAAGACTCCCATTTGCTGGGCATCAGCTACGTTCCTCCCCTTGGCTCATTCTTACAGAAACTCTGCAGACGAGGTGTGATCCTCCGCATCTTGCATGTAAGGAACCTGAGGCCCAGAAAAGACTCTTGACTTGCCCAAGGTCACAAAACTGGTACAGGTGGGAGCTGTGATTCAAATCAGGTCTGCCTGTCTCCACCGCCTGGGCTGGCTGGTTCCAAACAGTCTAGAGGGCCAGCTCCTTAAAGCAGGGGGCAGATGGCATTGATAGCAACCCAACCAATGCTAATTTAGGAAAACCACCCTGAGATAAGAGTTATAGAAAGAAGGCTATAATTAGCCGGCTGGCCCAGCAGGAATGGAGAGTTTTATCTACTTCAGGTCAAAGCTATTGGCTTCTGGAGACTCAAGAGCAGGATTGCAGGGACCTTGGAGAAAACTGTTTTCAGGACAATGAGCCCATGAAGGGCTTCTCTGGGCTGTGCCAGGGAGGGCAATGTCTTCACAGTGATGAGAACCTGCTGGGGGACAGAAACAAGGAGGAGCCTGTAGGGAAACAAGTGTGCCAGGAAGACCCTAGCAGAGTCCAGATGAGTGTCTGGGGGGGGGGGGGGGAGAAAGGAATGAGAAGTAAATGTACCTACAGCAGGAGACTTAGAAGAAAGATTTGTATCCCCCTTTCTTCCCCCAGAATGTTTTTCACTGCATCCCTGGCTGAGGCACCCTTCCCGTCTTCTTAGAGCTGTCAACAAAAATTCTCAGTCTGAGGTGTGAAAAAGGAAACACTTCATTGAGGTGAACATTTTGCAAACCAGGGAAATGAAGCCAGTGGAACAATAAACATGCACTCCTGAAACCAAGGGGAGGCCACCCACATTGGTTCCTTTGGTCCAATTTTGTGCAAACGAGGCTTCCAAATCAGTACAGTTCTGATTGGTCAGTTTATATGCAAATGAGGATATAATTGTACGGTTCTGATTGGACAGGGCCAGTTTCAGTTCATTGGTCAAAAGACAAAAACCAGGAACTCTCTTATGATAGTTGATCAGACAGCACGATGTCGAAAGCATCAGTCTGTGGCTTTTCCCTGAAATGCAGTATGTGAGTAGCTCTAGACTTGTGGCTGCTAGACTCTGGTTATGAATTTGGGCCCAGTTAACCACAAGAAGTCCTTCTTGGAGAACGTATTTCTTCTAGGGGTTCACAGAGCCTTCCTTGCATAAGGAAAGAAGGAAATTTAGCGGAGCAGTGAGGGGACACCTTCATGGGCAACTACCACCAAAATCCGCCCAAGTCCTTAAAGGTCAGCATCCTGACTCTCTTTTAAATCAGACACCTAACCCCGCCCCCCATCACATTCTTTACTGCTGCACCTGAGCACATCTCTCAATAGCATTTCTCTCACGGTACGTAATTACGTGTTTATTAATTTTCACATCCATTGTCTGGCTCTCCCCCTAGGGCAGAGACCACCTTTGTTTTGTTCAGCAATGTGTATTCAGAGCCCAGAACAGTGCTAGTATGAGGTAAATGTTCAAAAACTTTCTGCTGAGTGACTGAAGGAGTGAGTAGTGTCCAGGTGACCCTTAAATTGGGTGGTCTTTGTGGCACGTAAATGAATTACAGTGTGTTCATCCCCCCTCCCCTTAATATTTGCATATGGATAAAATGCTAGGTCCAAGGGGGAAATTTGGACCATTCCCCAAGAGGTGGCAGGGGAAGTCCTACTCCTTTGCCTACTGAGGCGAGGGGAATTCTGGGCTGCTTTTATGACTACGAGCCTAAGTCAGTTTAGCCCCAGATCTCTCCTCCCCTATACCAGCCCCCCGTCTGTGCCCAGTTGGGGGCAGGTCATGCTGGGGCTTGCCCCACTTTGTGCTGCCAGGGGCTCTGGCTGGCTCCCATCAGATATGTGCCTGCTGTTGGCATCCAAGAAGGAAGCAAGCTGTAGCAAGAACAAAGTTCTCCCCCCGGCCCTCCCCCGCACCCGGCCGGGCTTGCAGCAGTCCGCTAAGGGAAGCCAGCTGGTACTGGGTTAAAGAGGCCCAGCTATTTGCCATTATTAGGCAGGTGTTTGGGGGCCAGAATATTTCTCAGCAGGTTGAAAAACAGGGCATGCATGATATTTTGTTTCTTTTTTGGCCTTCCTGACAGCTGGGTTCACTCTAAGGTCAGGCCAACCTGCTTCTTGTAAGGGGGCCCTGGAAATGTAGACAGAGCACCCAGTGGTGGAACAGACGGATGCCCTTCCCTACCCTCACCTACCCATTCTTCTCGATGCCATCGTTTGTGAATGAACTGTGAGACCTCTGATAAATGTCATTAGGGATGATAAACGGCGCCAGAAGACCCCTCACTGTGGCCTCAGCAAGATGCCTCACCGTCCAGACTGGGCTTCTTCTGGGACCTTCTAAATGGAATGAATCTAGAGAAGGGAACTGTTCTTTTTCCCATGAGCCTTTGTATCGAGACGTTTCTATGAGAGGTCCGCACATCTAGAGACGTGGGTCTTTTTGTTTTTCCCCACTAGTCTAAGTGGCCTGGGCGACTTCGGCTTGCCCTCACATTTCCCTGCCTTTTATTTTCTGGAATGTTTATTGATCATGTACTGTATTCCAGGCACTACACTTGGCATCTTTTCCAAAGCTGCCTCACTTAATTTATACTGAAACCATTCCAGGAGAGATTTTATTTCCTCTATATACGTGTGAAAATGGAGGTTCAGAAGGGTAGAAAATTTACTAAGTCCCCTCAGCTAAGAAACTAAATCAGTGGTTGAACCCAGGTTGTCTGGGTCCTGAACTTGAATGTTCTTCCCAGCCAGGGCCCCCAAAGAACAAGAATGCTGAAACAGATTACAGGGTGACCTGACGACATTGCTTATCGGTATAACCCTAACACTAAGGATCTGCTTCTGCCGGGGCGGCACAGAGAAGGCGAGATGGCATAAATTTGTTCCATCAGCCCCAGGCACCCTGTCCCACCCAGACAGCCCAGGCCTCTCTAAGCAGGCTACCTGGTCACGGTGGTGTCAGAGAAAAGTTGACCTTGGTAGGGACTAACCCCAGCTTGGCCCACAGCTTCCTTCCAGGGTCGTCGAAGGATCTGCATTCATGGATAAGGAACGCATTTTTACAGCTTCACCCAGGACTGCCTGTGGTAATAAAAGCCCCAGTAAAAGCAGTTAGCCTGCATGCTTGGCTCCTGCCCTAAACCAGGGGCGCCTCAGCAAGACGGACACCCCAAAGCAGTGCCTTGTCCTGAAGGCCGATGACTTAAGTCGCCCCAGCTCCATCCAGCTGCTCCCTCTGCCTGAACACCACAGGCCCTTGGCGGCCCAGCTCCAGGAAGTTTACTGCTTCCTTATTTGAGACGTGCTATTGAACGGTAATCATACTGTGAGTGGAGCCGGCCAGAGCAGTGCCTATTAATAGGAAGGTGAAGAAGGCTGACTCAGGAGGAAGCCGACTTAGGCTGGAGAGGAGAGCTGGGCCACCTTGGCCTACGATCCTCTGTAAGAGGTCGGCGAGTGCGAGGGAGAGACCTGAGCTCATTTCGTTCCTGGGCCGGAGTCAGCACTATCTGGATTTCTCAACTTTGGAAACAGACACCTGAAGCAGTCCCGATCAAAGGGCTCTGTAGACGTCTTTCCCGGGTCCCTGGGGAGTCTCAGAGCCCAGAGAACAAATAGCTTAAATAGCTATGACACAGCAGAGCAGTAACTCTTCCGCCGTGATGTCATCAGTTGGTGAAACTTGGAAAGGGGCGCTGGCGCTCTATTTCTGTGGCCTCCCTCACAGAGAAGCCAGTGCTGACCCAGCCCTCTGCTGGCCAGAGCTCGGCCGTTGGCAGAGACCTCTGAGTAGGGAGATTCTATCTGTGGCACCGTGATAAGGTTTGGAGAAGTGGGCGGAAGCAGAGAGGCCAAGGCCTGCAGCAAGGGAAGGGCAGGGTGCAGAAAGACCTAATAATGTCGGAGGGAGTTTTCAGTAATTTCTGTAGATACCGTGCACTTCTCAGAGGGCTAAGGCTGCAGCCATTTGGCAGGTTTGTCTTCACCTGGTAGCTAGCGGCAAGATAGATTCCCAAACCTGGCCCATGGTGTACCAGAAGGAAAACAGAACTGGTCTTGGGTATTGGGTTCATAGTATCCCCTCCTCAGCACCAGGCACTGAACTATGCTCTGTCTATGTCGCTACAGCTAGGCCCCCTTGACCCACTTAAAAAAGTCAAGTGACTTAGTCACACCGCTAGGAGGTGGCAAAGGTAAGACTAAAACCCAGGTCTGCCTGAGAGGCCAGAGGAAAAACCAAGTTGCCCGTGAGCCTGAGGTATGTCCCCATCCTCCCCGTTGCTTCCACCTGGGCCCAGCTGTCCCTTCCTCTGTTGCCACTGCACAGGTAGGGGGATGAATGTCCATGTGTGTGTTGCGGGGCGGTGCTGAGAAGCTGCGGAGAGATATGTTGTCATCTTCTTACGTCCTTTTTTAAAGTTGGCTAGGTATGCCTAGGTCTGTTTCCTCAAAGTGGAAGATTTGTTTTGGTTCCTGGATCTTTGAAGAAGGAGTTTCAGATAGAGAAAGGATTTGGGGTATTTCCTACTTCCTTTCTAAAAGTATTTATTAAGCATCTTTTGGGCTCAGCTCTGGGTGACCTGGGCACTTTGAGACTGTCGAACAATTTAGTAACACTATTAATCTGGAATTTTTTCCTGCTGTTTTCACATATCCTGGGAACTGTCTGCATGGGCATGTGTCTCTAGAGCAGCACAGGGATCATAATCTACGTACTTCCGTATGTCTACAAATACCTGCTCACTGGAAGGAAAGAAGTAGCTTTCCTGTAACTGACTGTTAACATGGATCACTTCCTGCACCTGAAAGAGATCCCAGGACCCCAGACACGAGGTCCTGAGCTCTAGCAAACACTTGAGGGGAGGGTTTCAGCCCCCAGCAGTGAAGAGGCCCAGCACACAGAGTTGGAACCAGATCAGGCTTAGGGTGACTTGTTCCTCATTTTATAGCCATATTATACCCCATCCTGAGAGGACAGGAGAGTCACTCCCGAGCTCTCGAGCAGCAGATAATCTAAGCTATTGTATGGAGGTCTTATGTACACTTTTGGCAATTCTTTTTTCTTCCTGTTTTGAAAGGCACCCGAATAGCATAACGGCAGTAATACACAGGCTGGTGGTAGCATCCAGGTGCAGACATCTGCCTTCTCTCGCTGTAGTCAAAGTTAATTAATTCCCACTGTACCCTGAAGTAGGTCACCTGCAGGTCTGTGCTGGGGCCTGACATGGCTGTCAGGGGAAGGCATTTCTAAACTGGTTCTTGCTGTGTCGTCCTATGCAGGGCTGTGGAGAAGGGGATATATTTCACCTTTGCGTGGGAACGTCTCCCCTCTTCTCCTTTGGGGATGTGACCATTTTCAGATCTGTGGGTGGGGAGGAAAGTCTTCTCTTCCAAAAATAATCTCTTTCTGCAGCGGGGTTTGAAGCCAGACCAAGCTGCTAGCACTATTTTTACCCAGCTTGCAGTTTAGGGTGTAAATAGCAACTCTGGCTGGTTTTTCCCACAGCTGACAACAGAGTCTACCTCTTCCAGGCAGAGACCTTCTGGCATTTTGCACAGAGGAGACAGAACAAAAGCTGCCCTCTGGCCCCGGGGATGAACCCTTGACCACTGGGCCAGTATACAGACAAGGGTGGCATCTCCACGGTTCTGTTATCTCGGTCTCTTCTGGAAACACTAGGCCCCTTGATAGCTGCTTGGCTAAGGCTGATTTAAAGAAGCCGATGGGGGGTCCTGGGGGAAGGCAGACCCGTAAATCTCTGCATAAGCAGGCTGAGGGACCCAGGAGCTTGAGCAGCTCTGGGCTGCAGCCGGCTGTCCCCCGGCCCCCCCTCTTGCATTAACAAGCACTTCCCCCAAGCTTGCTGCCCTTGGGGGTTTTGTGTTTTGTTTTGTTTGCCCCAAATCCACCCGATCAGGATACTGAGGAAAGACAGAAAAAAATACCCACTCGAGGCTGCCCAGATGACAGAATGTCTCTAAAAATACATGCCTCCTAGTTCTCTAAGTAACTGGAGACTCTGCAGTCCTCAGTATTGGAAGCGTCCTCCAGAGGTCCCGGTGAGAGGACTAGCTCCCTGCCGCACACCTGAGCAGAGCCCTTGGATTATGTCGCCAGTTGGCGTGTGTGGGGCGGGAAGTTCAGCTTCACAGAAGGCCCCTCATTGGTACTGCTGATGAGCGAGATAAACCAAAGACTGAGATGTGCCCATCCCAGTTGCTGATTCCCTATTGCTTCTCTTCTGCAGAAGAATAGACTTCTTCTGAAGTCTATTTTCCCTGGGGCCAAACTTCTTACCCAAATCTTTCCCGGAGCTCTTTGGTCTGAAATTAGAAAGGACAGGTATGAGTCAGCAGGAAAATAGCTCCTCATTATGAATTATACAGCAGCTGCTCATTCCCTTCCTTTAGGTACACATCAGTCAATCATCGATCAATCAGAGAATTTCTTAGATACCTTCCGTGTACTCAGAACTGGCATTCAGCACCTGGTTGGAGTTTCAGGTTCTTCCAGCAGATGACGTGTAGAGTAAGAAAAGGATTGGAGGGCAGGTGAGCAACCGAGTAATCTCCGAATCTGCTTTTTTGGAAGTGGTTTCTGTGCAGTTCCTTGGAATTGATTCTGGGCAGTTATTAATTGCAAAACTCACTGCCAATTATTGATAGCTCAAGAGGCATTGGAGAGCTCCCGACGGTAAAAATAGGGGCAGGTAATAGATAAGAAAATAGCTTTGCACTTGAGAAGAGAGGATGGGAACATCCTGTCGCAATCTGCCATTGTGATTTTCCATTGTCGGCTTGGGTTCTCGCCCATGACTGGCGAGCAGAGCCGACCTAGGGGCCTCCAGTAAAAAGCCCACCAGGGAGCTGCGCAGGGTGAGATCAAGGCTCTTGTCTTAGCAGCCAGACCAGAGAGCTCCACGCTGGGTTCAGGGCGCTCTGGTTCTCACTGGGCTTAGAGTCGCATTTAACAGCCCACACGACAGCTTTCAGTAAACGCTATTGAATTTTAAACGTACTTTTGGCTCTTTTGAGAGGTTGTCATTGCCCCCTTGATCTGGTAATTCATTTCTCCACCAAACTTCAAATTTACAAACAAGGTTTTTTTTAGGGGGGGAGCCTCTTAAAGTCTGGTTGGTAAACGTCTACCTTAAACAAAAACAACTAAAGCAGGAAAAAGGTTCTGGGTAAGTAAATCCAAAAGCATGTGGCAAATGGTCACATTGTTTGACCATTTGTTCTGAAAAACTCTCAGTCCCAGCCTTGCCATTGGGGAACTTGGGAACATGGTAACCGACTTCCTGGCTAGTATTTCCCTCAGTTTCCTGGCGTCCACTGTGAAGTGCTGTTGCCCGTATGCCACCAAGGGGTTAAACTTTGATTGTGCTCTCCCTGTGACTAAGATGCATAGTGTGGCTCTGAGATCATCCAGGAGGAAACTAACAGGTGTGAAGTTTCAGTGCTCTTGAAATGCCCGTGATGGGCACCATGAGTGGCGAGTGAGCACGAGGATCAGTGCCATCAAGTGCTGGCTGCGTAATGGTATCATGAGTCCTTGTTTCTTCCCTTGAATTGTGCATGATTTTAAATGGTCTCTGACTGCCTTGGGAGCTGAATGTTACTGTGATGTGTCAGTTATTCAGTGGAGAATATTTTAGCAACAAATTCCACCCCTTTGGAAAATAACCCATTATGATTGAAAACACAGCAGAATCAATGGGCCTGACCAAGCCACGCTTGCTGTGTTTTAGGGAGACCCCACCTCTCCGCTGGCTGTTTCCTCCCTTGTGAAAGAGCCCCGTTAGCCTTCCCCTCTTGGCTTCCCTCCGCCCCCTCATTCTTCCCTGGGAAGCACTGGCTTAATACGACTGACGAGTTTGGAAGGAGAGACTGTGCCTCCTACCATCTTCTCTTTCTTTTTTGGGGGGGACTCAACACTGCTCCCTCAGCGTGGGAAGGGGACCCCATTCTGGCCAAGCCTGTCTAATCCTGAGGTTGGGTATTGGGAAGCTCATTGGCTTGATAATATAAGCCACATCCTCTAACATCAACTTTGTTGGTAATAAAGGTTATTTATTAGTAGTAATAAAGGTAACTTTTATTAGTAATAAAAGCTTTATTAGTAATAAAGGTTATTTTTGGTCCTCATCTAGCTTATTCCCATCTTCTAATTCTGTTTAAAACTTGCAAAAAAAAATGTAGGGGCTGTTATTTGGGGGCCTTCCCAAAGGCCCCAACATATTTCCTGGGAGGCTTCCTGGTGGGGTGAGAAGAGCCACATCGCTGTTTTCCTGCAGAACACCGGGATCCTTGGTAGTCACATGGGTAAAGGGGAGTTTATAGAAGGTGTTCCCTCCAGCTGAAATGTATTCAATCAAAACATATTTATTGCATGCCTACTGTGTGCCGGGGGTGCGAAGGTGACCAGGTGCAGTCTCTTCTGTCACATAGTCTATAATCCAACTAAGCTGATCAGTTAGAAAGTTTAATGTTCCACGTAAATAAAACAACCACAGCCAGGCTAAAGCAATAAAGAGAATGGACCGGCTCATGAGGGCCCAGGCACAATGTGATCCAGGACTCAAGACAACAGGGATCCATCCAGGCCTCGGCCCTGCTTCCCTGCTTGGGTGGATTCGTTCTTTCGTCGCCACGTGACGCACGCCTCGCTCCTGGCAGGGTCAAGCTTTCCACTGTGGCTGCAGCAGAAATAAGACGTACCACTGACCAGGCTGAGAAGAGCCCAAGTCCTAACATTCCGGGCAGACTCCTGAGGTACACTCTGATTAGACCATTTCAGGTCACAGGCCATCCCTAAAGCAACAACTGGGCCAGTGTGACAGGATGGACTTGAACCCAGGAGGCCCATCCCTGGGTGGTAGATGGTTGGGCCCTTTCCACATGGCTCAGAAATGCGGGGACCTGTTAGGAACAGAGAAGCACAGCAGGCAGTAACTGTCTATGGCAGAGGGAAAAAACAAGAAATAAAATGACGATTCTGCTCTGAGGGAACAATTTAACCTGCGGAAAAGACAAACATTCCATTATTACCTGGGAAGTCAAGCCCAGACCTGAAAACTCAGGGGTTTGGATTCCTAATTCTGTGCAGGGACCCTGTACACAATGGGCCTTTAGGGAAGTTTTGGAGGTGAATAGACTTTGCCCCTTGATTGGGCCCCTCAGGACTTGCCTTTGGGTTGAATGTTCCTGCTTTGGGAACTCTTTTCTCTGTTTGGAAAGGAGGACAGCATGTGCCTGAGAGGGATGCCAATTCTATGTAAACAAAGCTCGCATCGCTAAATAAACCCGAGCTATCTATTGATGTGTGTTTGTTATTCTTTCAGACTTAAGGACATTCAGGTTTAGGTGGGAAACAGTAACCGCGTGGGGCACATCAGCACCACAGGTGTTATGAGCTGTGAAGATACACAGGCCTTCAGTGTTTCAAGTTCAAAAGATGTGTGTGAAACACGGTGTCACCCAAAGGAACTGAGAACAGACAACAATGCAGTCAAACCTGCAGGTGGGAGAGTGCTTAGCTCTCAAGGGATACTTGTGCTTGCCAAGCAACACAAAAGTACCACTGGGGCCTGAGCAATCTTTTACTTCTTCATCCAACAAACATTTATTGGCTACCTTCTATATAAGAGACTACAAAGGGAACACATAATTAGTTATGAGGCTGCCACTTAAACCCTTTTTAGAAAAAGAAGGGATCTTCATTTACAAGTAGGTAAATTCTTATGAGAACCCAGATTACTATATGCAAAGCTAAAACGAACTAAAGATTTAATACTATACCAGAGATAGAAGGTAAAACTAATTTCATTTGGGGGTAGAAGTTGGAAGAGAAGTGGGTCATGCCTGGATCTGAGTGAATCTTGCACGAAGGCATGAACAAATATACAGGGTTCAAATGGAAGATTGCCATCAATTACGGTGGAACCTTGGTTCTCGAACTTCATTCATTCCAGAAGCCTGTTTGAGAAGCAACTTGTTAGAAAACTGAATCCTACTCATACTCGCACATTCTCTCCTTTGTCGCCTGAGAGACGCGTGACTGATCATACAGGCACCAGCATGAAAGGGTTGTCAGGTTGAGAACCAAAGTGTTGTTCGACAACCGAGACTTTTTTTCCACGAACAGCTTGGTCGAGAACCGAATTGTTTGAGATGGGAGACACTCGAGAACCGAGGTTTGAGTGTACACAGTCTTTTTTTTTTTCAATTACAGTTTACATTTAATTTTATTCTCTAATAGTTTCAGATGTACAGCAGAGTGGTTAGAAAATCAGGCACTTTACAGAGTGGTCCCCCGGTGTTTCAAGTGTCCACCTGGCCCCATACATAGTTATTATGGTATTATCGACTACATTCCCTATGCTGTAACTTTACGTCCTGTGACTACCCATTTGTACTTCTTAATTCCTTCACCTTTTTCACCCAACCCCCTAACAACACTCCCCTTTGCACACAACCTTTTTTGGTCTCTCAAATAAATATCACTCAGTCCTCTGAACGCCCTACAGCAACAGTTTATTTGTTCCTTTCTTACTGTGTTTATTTTGACTCATATCACGGTCAATTATTTATTCATTCAATTATTCGGTCAGCCAGTCATTGAACATTCAGGACAAGCTGGAGATGCACCAGGTACTATGTCAGAGGCCAACATACAAAACAGAGTGAGACATGGTCCCTACCGTCTAGGAGCTCAGTCCAGTAGGGAAGGAGGCATATAAAAAATAATTATAACATGAGTGGTGCTATAATAGAAGTATGTACTGAGTGCCTAGAGCTGAAGTCTTCACAAAGGAGGTGACACCTGGGTGGAGCTTGGAGATAAACAGGACATTTCTAGGCTGAAATTTCCAGCATCTGGAAAGTCCCTGAAGAAGGAGCCAGCCTGGTGTGCTGAGGAAATAGCAGAGTTAGGTATGTAGGGAGAATGTCAGAGAGGAGGCTGAAAAGGTAAGTGTGATAAAAGGTAAGTTACACAGAGCCTCGTAGATCTTGATATGGTCTTTGGACTTTATTTTATAGGTAGAAGGGATTTGTTGGAGGGTTTTAAGTAAAGGAGGGACAATATTACTTTTGGGCTTTAGAAAGACATTCTGGCGGCAGCCTGAAGTTTTCCTGGGGTGGGACTGGAGGCAAAGAAATCAACAGGAAGGTTATTTCAATAATCTGGGTGGGCCCTGCTGATGTGGTTCAGTGGGCTGAGCACTGACCTGGGAATTGAAACGTCACTCGTTCAGCTCAATTCCCCATCAGGGCACATTCCTGGGCTGTGGACCAGGTCCCCGATTTGGGGGTGTGAGATGCACCTGATCGAGATGTTTCTCTCCCTTTCCTTCTCCATCCCTTCCCCTCTCTAAAAATAAATCAATAAAATCTTAAAAAAAAAACAAACCCACAACAATCTGGGTGAGAAGTGGTAACACGTTGATAATTGAAAAAGGGAACAGCGCCGCACCCCGCGCTGCTGAGATGACTAAAGGTTGAAAGAGAAGAAGCACGAAACTAGTGAAACAGAAGTAACAGAAAACATCTAAAGCTGCTGCTGCTGACGACGGCGATGGATTAATTCAATAAAGAAAGGGTGAACAAACTGACGGCAACTTCCTCCTATGGAGATGGACGTTTCTGATAAGTCT
This sequence comes from Mormoops blainvillei, assembly GCA_004026545.1. Taxonomy (NCBI): domain Eukaryota; kingdom Metazoa; phylum Chordata; class Mammalia; order Chiroptera; family Mormoopidae; genus Mormoops; species Mormoops blainvillei. The sequence continues at coordinate 12,608 of PVJD01001202.1, forward strand.
GCAAGGAAAACCCCTAATGAAGAGAACAGGGTATGTACATAGGAGTGGAATTGCTGGGCCACATTGATAACTCGATATTTAACATTTTGAGGAAATCGCCAGACTGTTTTCTAAAGCAACTGCACCAGGAACAGCACAGCGTTAAAGACTAGAAGTCAGTCAACTAAAGGGAAGTGAGTACACACCATGCCCGAGAGTAACATTATGCTGGGTTAGCTGTGGGCACAAAGGCATGGTTAGATTTTAAAGAGTCGAGCTGAGACCCAGTTACTCCAGAAAACCCTTAGATAATCCTGTTTTCAAATTAAGGGTTCTTTTGGAAATTCGCCAGGTGACAGCTTTTCTTTCATCTGAAAAAGGCATGAGATTGACAAACAGTCACTGTTAGTCCTGAAGTGACAAGGGTCCGTGAGTCTCAAGCGATATCTGGTCAAATAAATCTGTCATTTCATTCATGGTTTTTGCCCATTTTCTCCTGGTATTTAGAAACTTTTCCTATCCCAAGGTTATACAAATATCCATGTTCTCTTTTCTTTTGAGACTTTCATTTAAAAAATGTATGCCCCGGCTGGTGTAGCTCAGTGGATTGAGCGTTGGCCTGTGAACCAAAGTGTCACCGACTTGATTCCCCAGTCAGGGCAAATGCCTGGGTTGTGGGCCAGGTCCCCAGTAGGGGGCCCATGAGAGGCAACCACACATTGATGTTTCTCTCCCTCTCTTTCTCCCTCCCTTCCCCTCTCTCTAAAAATAAAATAAATAAAATCTTTTTTTCTAATGTCCATCTTTAATCCGTGTGGAATTTGTTTTGCAGTAAATATTTTGGAATTTATTCACCCCCCCTAAAAACAATGAAAAGAAAAGAAAGAAAAAGGGGGAACAGAATGGGTTGAAGGAGGAATTGAGATATTGAATCAACAAGACTTCATAATTGATTGATGGGAGATGATGTGAGAAAGAAAGGAGTTAAGAATGACTTAGAAATCACTAGCCTGCACAACTGAGGACTTGAGGGTTCCATTAACCACAGCAGGTAACAGAAGAACGGGTTTGTGAGGAAAGATAGTGACGTAGTGCATTTAAGATGCCTGCGTGACATTCAAGTGGGCAAGCCCCACTGGCTTGTAGAAATATGGCTAGAGTTGATGAGAGAGATGGAAGGTAGGGGCTGACAGGGAGTTAGGTAGGTGCTAAAGCCATGGGATTAAATGACACAGCAGACAAGTAAAGGGAAAGTCTGGCAATCCCCATAGGCTCTGCCATAGTACCTTGCATAAAGCAGGCAGTGTCTACGTAAAAATTTACAGACACATGCATAGCTACATCCATTTGGAGGTTGTTAGTAAGAGCTACATGACCCAAGACCTCACATTGGGAACCACAGCAAATTTAAAGGCTTATTTTAAGGTCAAATTGGCCATAAGGAAAGTACAACTAGCTCACTAAAAGTCAAAGAGATTCTAGCCTTCTGCTAAATTTTATTTAAAAACTACTGTTATCATCTTGTGGGGTTTTTGTTTTTGTTTTTTTTTTTTGCAGTTGGTCTTCCAGGGAAGATACTATAAAATGAGGAAGCTGAGGAAACATAGTTTATCAGAATAGGGGAGTTCAGTCACAGTTGCTGGAACACAGAAATTGGCGTCAATGTACTTGACCTTTAGAAAAGTCATTCTGAGGGCAGCTTCACGGTGTGTTATGAACTAAGCAATGTTTTCTTCAAATGTCATACACTTACAATTTGCATTTGCTCATTCTTTCAACAAACATTGTTCCGAGCACTTCATATGTTCTAGACATTGTGGTAGGGACCAAAGACATTGTCCCATCCCTCAAAGAGCTCACAGTCCAGCAGGTAACACAGACAAGGGAACGCAATTAAGACATACAGTGAAGTACTATAGTCAGAGCTAAATGCTGCGTGCACCTGAAGACAAAGAAGGACAACCCAACGCAGGGGAGGAAATGAGGGTGGCAACATGGTTAGAGAAGTCTTTCCAGAAGAAACAATGCCTGGGACAGGGAGGGGATGAGGTTCCAGATCAACAAAGAGCAGCTTTGTAAAAGCAAGGAGAGCAGAATTCATTATGGCTGAACATGTAAGGGAATGGCAACAGGTGGGCGGGGCCTCACCCTAAAAGCCTTTCTATGGAGCCTGAACTTTCAGCCTGAAAGCGATGGAGGCCCACAAAGAATTCTTACAGAGGACTTCAAAAGAAACCTTTTGCTTTTGATTTTTTTTCTTTTTCCTGTTCTCTTTCTCTTTCTCTCCCCCTCTCCCTCTTTACTGCTTGTCTTCCACCCACCTCCTTCCCTCTTTTCTTCCTTCTTTTAAGCATGATTTTGGAAAATGAACCTTATCTGGCCTATTCTTAAAGGGCAAGGGATTTATTTATGGTTCGCCCATGCCTGGGTTGGGAGAAAAAGGGGTTACAGACCCCTGACACCTGACTTTCGATGGCACAAAGAATCAAAGTGAGAGGATTCCAAAATAATTCCTGTCACCCAGAAACTCTCCTTCCCCTGAAACCTGGACATGCCTGTGGCCCGTGTTCGGTTTTCACGAGGGGGTTAGTACCTCTAAGACGTGAATAGGAATCCTAACTGAAGAGAGGCCGATACTCTTGATACTTAAAATGGGGTCCCCAGACCTGAAGAATCAGCAATACTGGGGAGCTGGTTAGAGAAGCAGAATCCCAAGCCCCACCCAAAACCTACTGAACCAGACTCTGCATTTTTAGCCAGATGCCTGGCTGATTACCAGGCACATTCAAGTTTGCAAAGCCCTGATCTGTAGGATAGGAAAACTCCCTGGCAAACTTTATGTCACCATGTTGCAATCATGACTGATATGTAATCAGTTTGTCAGCCTCTATGATTATAAATGTATGTCCAAAAGTAAACTCAATTTAGGGGTTAAACCTTTTGTACCCTACTAATCATTTCCAAGAAGTCTCCTTGGAACCAATGATCTTAAAATCTCTTTAAATAAAGGGCTTGATATCTGGCTGATGGGTGATTCTTTTTTTTTTTTCTTCTATTGTGGCAAAATATATATAACATAAATTTACCATTTAGTCATTTTAGTAAACTTTTTTTTTAATCCTCACCCAAGAACATGCTTATTGATTTTAGAGTGGGGGGATGGCGGGGGGAGAGAGGGAAAGAAAGAGAAAGAAACACTGACCCCACAACCTAGACATGTGCCCTGATCAGGAATCAAACCTATGACCTTTTGGTTTACAGGACGATGCCCCAGACTACCGAGCCACACCAGCAAGGACAGCTCAGTGGCAATAAGTACATTCTCATGGTTGTGCAACTGTCACCACCATCCATCTCCAGAACTTTTTCATTTTCTCAAACTGAAACTCTGTACCTATTAAACAATAACCCCCATTGTCCCCTCCCCATCACCCCTGGTAACCACCATTCTACCTTCTGTCTCTATGAACTTAAGTACCTTAAGTACTTGGCACAAGTGAAATCATGTAGCGTTTTTCCTTTTGTGACTGGTTTACTTCTCTTGGCATAATGTCTTCACATTTCATCCATGTTGTAGCTTGTATCAGAATTTCTGGTTAAGGCTGAATAATACTCTATTGTATATAACACATTTTGTTTATGATTTGTTTATCAGTAGACGCTGGGGTTGCTTCTGTGTTTGAGCTACTGTGAGTAATGCTGTTATGAACATGGGAGTAGAAAGATTCATTCTTATAACCAGCATTCATGCCAGGCATGAAGCTCCCCTCTCTCAGCATCTCGACTTCTTTCCTAGAGGTATGCCACAGTGAATATCGTAAAATTCCCAGTTAATGGACGTTCTCGATGAATTTTCTTGAACGTATCAAGTCTCTAGTTGACTCCTCATTAAGAAAAGGGAATTTGCTGTTGTTGGGAACGAAATGTCTATTTCATTTAGTGTCCCTGTCTGGGAGCAGTGGCGTCCTGAATATAAACGCAAAGCCAGAGCCAAGACATTAATTTGTGAAGCTCAAGTATTGATTTGGTGACGCCATTGTCTTCCCCTGATGCTTTTCCTATCAACCGAAATTATCTCTATGAATACAGAAACCATTTTCTCCGGGTGCGCTGGGCAGCTGGTGACAAACTGCATGCTGATAGGTTCTGACAGAGATGAGCAGTCAGCTCATCTCCGGGGAGTCGAGGCCTTCCCGCCAGTGTTGCTGGGCAAAGAAATTTGCAGCTCTGAAGCCCTGGGGCAGATACCATGTGAACAGACTCGGGGCTCCATTCTGATCCCGGGGACCAGCAACAGGGCTTGGAGGAGGGGAAGACTCCTTGAGCTTACAATGGAATTATTCTGAAGAATTATGTAAAGTATATTATCTCTTCCAGATGATCCAATTTCTCTTCAGGAGCCTCCAATTTGCTTTGGTACTGTTTCAGGAAGCTGTGAGAAAAGGCTCTTATGTGCTTTCCCTCAGGCATCCAGTGGAGGCGCTCTTACACTCTCCATTTCATGCCCACTGCTTCGTTCCAGGACAGCCCTTCTGGTTATCAGGTATGTGGATGAAGAGGAGAGGGTTCAGATCACACCAGCTCATTCGGAAACTGAACACTGAAACTCTGGGTTTCATCTTCTGTGCCATCACTTTGTTTTGTAAACTAAATCTAGACATAACGATAGGGGAACAAGCAAGTTCCCCATTTTCATGTGAATTCCTGGCCCTCCAGGATGATTAACTTTATCTAGAAACTGAAGAAAACACACTTGGGTTCATCGTTTGAGAGATCTGACTAAGTGGTTTACAGAGAAGATTTGCGTTGCATTAGGTTCTGGCAATTTAGGAGGAGTCCACGCGTGTGGGATTTCCCTTTACCTGATTATAAAAGAACTAGAAATCACAGCCGATTGACAAGAGAGGAAAGGGTGAGGACCTGCCGGTTTCAATCCCGGGAAAAAAGTTGGCGTATTAGTGAACGCATTTGCGGAATTCCCAGGAGAACCACTGACTAAACCGAGATACATAAAATGTGACAAGGTTATATAAAGGTAAAGCTGCAGCAATATATGATGTGCTGGAAAGATCCCATGAAGGCCTGGGGCCACGCATAAGATAATGAAATATCTGTAGGCCACCACCTAGAGTTTACAGTTTGCCTCCTCCCGGGTTTGTCCTGATCTGTCCCCTCGAGATGCCCTCCCCTGTCCTTTTCCTCTCCGTTTATATGTGCTTGGTAAACTCTCACCACCTGTGGGAACACACCGCCCAGACTGACCCCTCTTCACCGTAATCATTCTTTTGTACCCTCTCAAAACATGTGTTCTATTTGTCCTGGGGCAGCTCACATGGCATTAATGACACATTTCTTAATGGCCATTTTCATGACACTTTTCACATGTGTGGTATGTGCTCCTAAACCAGAATATAAGCTCCTTGAGGCGGGGACTATTTGGGGGAGGAGGTGTTGTTTGCCTGTTGTTGGTTTGGGTCTTTTCTCTGGGTGTCCTAAAGCGGCGCTTCCCAAACTTTAACGTGCAGAGGAATCGACAGGGGATCTTGCTAAAGTGAAGGTGCTGGTTCAGTAGGAATAGGTTGGGCCCAAGAGTCTGCATTTCTTTTTAGCAAGAGAAAATAACCAAATTTAATACATGCATAGGTATGGGAGCCCCGCATACATGAGAGAGTAGGAGATCCCCTGTGCACGAGATGTTCAGAGACAGAAAGGGAACATGGGTGTGTGAATAAGACATTCTGAGGCATAGATAAGGTAAGGTGCCTTGGGGGTTTCAGAGGATCATTGTGGGATGATAAGAGAGTGATTCTGCATTTCTAACCAGCTGAGGCAGGAGACAGTCAGGAGGGAGGGAGCTCCAGAGGTGCCCCAGGGCTAAGACAAAGGACAAAGATACAGGACAGAGACTCTGTTCTAAGACCAGTTGTTCCTGCTTTGGGAAAAGCGCTGAATCACGGTGAATCAAGAACGCCCCTGCGCAGAAGATGCTACATGACCCCTGCTTCGTTATAATAGCATTATAATAAATTAACATTGTGGGACCCCCTTCCCCAGTGGCCAATCAAGGGAAATCATGGGAAACCCACATGCACAGTTGCTTAAAAGTAATATAACTACTTGTACATGCGCAATAAAACACTGCCAAACTAGCCAGAAAATACCCGCCCTATAAAAATAGAATTCCTCCAACCCCTGAGGTCACTCTCTGCCTAGAGTTGACCTGCTCCCATGTTCTGTGGAATGCACTATCGCTTAATAAATCTGCTCTCTCTCTTCCTGCTATAAACGCTCTGTGTGTTCTGTTCAATTCTTTGTCTGCAGCCACCAAGAACCTGGTTACCTGTGCCCACTTGCGACACAGCTACTGGTTGGAAGAGCAAGTTTTGAGTGGCAAGGCCCTATAACACCCAGGATGGAGCTTTGACATAAACAACTAAAACTTTGTATTGAGTTGTTCCCAGGAAAGTTTCTCTTCTGTGGCCTGACCCCTTCAAGCAAGTGCCACATCACAATAAGATCCTTTCCCTTTGATCACTAGACTGTCCTCTAAACTAATTGAAGCCTGAGGACATGATTTTTTATAGTGCAGTTGTTTGAATTTGTGTTTAAATTCTAGGGATACGGGTGGTTTTACTAATGTACTTTGAGAGGATTGGCAAGTTACTTGGGCTGGCAGGGCCCAGCCCTGTCATGCTAGGCCACTCTTGTTTGTAAGTGCCACAGTTAAACTTGCTGCTCCCGTCAGTGGGCGCACATTTCAAGCCACGTAGAGTGCCGAGAGCCCTAACTCCCCCCTCTGGATCAGGGGCCCTCACTTTTCTCCCAGGTAGGTTAGGTAGGTGGAGGCAGAAATAAAGCTTACTTTTGTTTACCTGTGTCCAGTGAATCTCTGGGTGTCCTAAAGTTTCCTGTGTAAAGTCCTGCTCTGTCAAAGGCAAAGAACCCCCTCTAGTTTCACCTTTGCGTATAGGAAAATTAGTCTGTAACCATAATAAGTAGACTTCAACATAATGCTTTTGAACCGGGGGGACAGACCAGAAGGCTAAGATGCAGCTAGTGAAACTGCAAAGACCTCTTTTCTTACTCGGGGCATGGAGGCAACAGGATGAGTGAAGAGTCTCAGGACTTTGGTTTACCTGTTATAAAATTGAAGTGTTAGACGGGAAGATTCGTGTCAGCCCTAACAGTTCGTGATTCTAATCAACCCACCTGGGACTGGCACAGGAGACAGGAATTGCCCACCTGGCTACACTGACAACACAGCGTGACGGGGAGCCTCTAGGCTGGCTCTCACCCTCTCCCTGGTCTCAGCCCAAATGCTTGCCCTGATATGGAACTAAGTTATCCCTTATAGACAATCCGATGCCTCCCATCCGCTAACCTATTGTAGAAAGACTTGAAAAGATATGCCCTGTGCTGCCACCTAATGGCTCCTATTCTATTAAGGTAGATTCTTCAGCGCCATCTGTACAGCGTTGAATCTCTAGGCCCTTTCTACTTAATCTCCCAGTGATGAGAATCTAACAGGAGAGAATAAAAAACAGGGAAATTCCAGGTGCCACCTCATTCAGGGAATCAGGGACTAGGGAACTGGAAGGTTTTTGTAAACTTTGTAATTTCCTCCTTATTGTTATTTCCTGCCTGTTTCCCTGTAGTGATTAGCAGTAAAACTCTAAAAACAAAAAGGACCAAGGTGTTTGTTTTCAAGGGCAGCATGGAAACAAGGAACTGGGGAGACGGTGCTCCAGAGCCGGAGGTAAACAACTCCAGGAGGTGGAACGCGTGGGGCCAGCCGGGAATGGGGGCAAGGAAAGGGGGCCGAGTCCTCGGGCTTGTTTGAAAAAGGAAGGAGGGGGTGGGAGAATGAAGCTGCATTCATTCTGGTTGGAACGAAGGTAGCAGAGTAATACCATTGTCATTTTTTCCTGTTTTGTCTTCAGATGTACCAATCTGTTTTCAAGCCAGGAAAACGAAGTAAATGGATAGGCATCCGACTACTTTGTAGCAAATAATGCTCTCCAAAGTAAGGATCTTAAATACAAATGTCTGCAGAAGGGCCAGGCAGATAAGGAACCTGGATGGGGGCAGCAAGGGATAAGACAATAGGGAGTGGTGGGGACTGTGGTGAACTGGAGAGCTTACCCCATCTAAGGAGGCAATAGCTACTCAGCCCCAGGTGGTTTTAGCCCTAACCGAACAGCGTACTCACATTGCCTGACTTTTCAAGTTTTCAAGAGAAGCTAGAAATTTGGATTCTTATGTGAAGTCTCCTGATTTATTTATTGTTTTTTAGAGTGCAAAGTGTTTTATTTTTAAACTTCTAAATTTGAAAACGAGACAGCCTAGGTTAAATAAATAATATAGTTTTCCAAAGCCGAATGTGCTCATTTGGAGATCAGTGTTTCTGCTTAAAGTACAAAACAACTTTCTAAAACTTCTAGGTAGGAATTCTATTGTTTTGGTTATACGTAATTAGATGAATTGATCAATCTCAGTTGGTAACATCCCCTTTTTTTCCCTTGATAAGGGTTTAAAAATTCTGGAACGGATGAATTTTTCTTGTCTTACACTGACAATTTAGCTCCAGTTGTCTCCTGAGAGGCATATACCCTGTACAGGAATCCATCTGTATCCTCCTGACTTTCACACACTTCTGAAGTCCGGGAGGACACGCTCCCCAGGCGGTGCCCATTCACCAGTAGGAAGAAGGCCAAGTTCACTCAAGTTGATGTGATCAGACACAAGAAACTTGGTTTTATCCGGGACAGGAAGCTGCTTCTCACTCTTGTGTCGTTCTGTCATCACCAGGGTTTTGGTTGGGTGCTGCTTTCGGAGAATTTGGACATCTGGTCTTTGTTGGAAGGTGCGGCGCTGCTTGAATGAAGGCCTTTCCCAATGCAAAGGCGCAGAGGACGGGGAGGCAGAGGATCCCGGCAGCTTTGGCAGGGAGGTGGGTCCAGGTCAAGCCTCCTTATTTTGGAATGTTGGCCGCTAGTGCTGCTTTAAAAACAAACAGCAGCATTGTGTGAGTCAAATAAAGCGTGTGAAGATTAATAAACAGAAACGTCATTTAAATTGGCGCTGGGAGGCCCTGTAGGGAGAGCCCTCGGGCCCCACCTCTCATTACCCCAACAGAAGTGGCTCATTTTCTCTAACGGGGAAGATGTGTTTCTACTCTACTACTCCAGCAGGAAGAAGCAGGATCTTCTTCTCTCCAGGTAAGGGTAACCTCTCAGCCAATGGGAAGCCATTACATTTTGAATTTCCAGTTTCCTCCCATGGACTTTCTGTTTACAACAGCCGCTCTGAACCCCCTTTCCTCTATAAAAGAACTTTCCTCTCCTTTGTTCTTTGGACTTGCCTCTGGCTTGCCGTTAGACTGCGGGTTCTGAATTGCAGTATTTATTGCTCCCGATTAAACCCATTTGGGGGAGAAATATCTGGCTATTTGTTTAAGGTCAATTTATGCCAATGAGACATGTTTATCCCAAAGGCTAACTCTTTGAAAACTTGAATCTCGAGCAATTTGCATTCTAGAATCTCAAAGTACTAACATGATCCCTGCGAGGCACGTGTCAGCAACGGCCAACTGCAGTCAAACAAGCCCATACCAGAGAAATTGGGGGAGTCAGATGCTTGGTGTTTAGATTTGTTAATTTGCTAATTTTTCCTGTCCAACTGGAAAGCCTTGAGTGTATTCATTCAATAAATCAAGAAGTATTTATTGAGTACCTGGTATGTGCTAAGTAATGATAAATAAAAATTTTCCTGCAAAAGGCCAGATAGCTAATATTTTAGGTGTTGGACCCATCACAACCACTCTGCTCTGCCGCTTGTTGTTTCCAAATAGCTTTAGACACTGCATAAACTGAGTATGGCTGTGTTCCAATAAAACTTTATTTACAACAGGCAGTAGTCCAGATTTGGCTCATGGGTTTGCCAATCTCTGATCTAGATCTAAGAGAGCTTGAAGCCCAGTGCAACAGTTTTCTTTAAGGAAACCTACATGTTTATGCTTTGCCTCTAAATACAAGGAATTCAGCGATATCTTTATAATTTTAAAGTTCTATTTCTCAGTAAGATATCCAATATAGCTTTCTATTATTATTTAGTGTAATATACGCTATCATAACTATCCTGTAAATATAAACACGTTACTATAAATTAACAGTATTCGAAATGATGTAGGTCCTACCTTGCTACTAACGTTAGCTTGGCAAGGCTGCCTGAATGAGAGTTTAATTTATAATAATTTTTCACAAAGGGAACTATTACACAGGAGAACATTGAATATTTGACTGAACTAATTATCTCAATGAAATGATTCAGTTTCTGTTTTGATTGGATTTGAAACTGTTGTAAACAGGCAACATAAAATTCAGTACACCTGTTTGTCTCCTGCATCCCAAGACTTACTACTTGGAACTTTCCAAAAAATGTTCTAAAGAGAACAAATGAAGCAATATTTCACTTTCATCTTTATAGCCTCAGTGAAGTAATAGTACATAGAAGATGCTAAAAATTTTTTGCTTTATGAAGGGAAGGCATACCGACTATAGCCACATTAACTCCTTTAGATGTAGCTTTTATGAAATGTTTACATGGCTGTAGGTACTGTTGATTAGGTAATAAAAGCTATCTGTAACCCTCTTCTCCTTTGCTTTCTTTCAACATAGACTCCCTTGCAGGTAAGAGGACCACGTGTTACAATTCTGGCCAACAAGACATAAACACAAGTGCCTGCTTGGGGCTCGTAAGAACATTTCCTAACAGGGACTAACTCAGTTTGGCCTCTAACCCCTCCCCTCTTCTCCCCGACCTAGAACGCAGGTGCAGTACCTTAGAGCAGCAATTTTCAACCCTTTTCATCTCATGGCACATGTAAACTGATTACTAAAATTCTGCAGCACACCACACTAAAAAATATATTTTTTGCCAATCTGACAAAAATATAGGTATAATTTTGATTCATTCACACCAGACGACTACCGTGGTGTTGGCTGTTGTCATTTTTAATTTGGCAATCTAAGGGAAAAGAGGTCAGTGCCCCTGACTAAAGAGCCAAGTATTGCATGTTTTAAAAATTCTTGTGGCACACTCATTGAAAATGGCTGCTTTAGACGTTCAGTAGTGTTTTGTAATCATGAGGACAAAAGCGACAGACTGAGGATGGAAGAGTGTAAAGAAAGAGGAAGGCTTGATGATGTCATTGTACAGCCCCTAGTCTTGAACTGACCACCTTTGGGTTTCTTATTAAAAAAGAAAAAATTTAGTCTCTATAGAGTAAAGCCATCATTGCCTGGTTTTCTATTACTTGTATCCCAACCAATCCTATCTATTTGGGGCTATTTAGAGTTTCCTTTTATTCTCACACTCTGCAACATTGCTCAGGAAATGAAATTTCTGGCATCCAATGCAGTTGAATTAATTTTCCAATTCTTCCTGTGCCACTTTAAAAAGTTGGGCTAGCCCTGGTTGGTGTGGCTCAGTGGACTGAGCGCCGGACCATGAAGCAAAGGGTCACCAGTTTGATTCCCAGTCAGGACACATACCTGGGTTGTGGGTCAGGTTCCCAGTAGGGGGCACATAAGAGGCAACCACACATCGATGTTTCTCTCCCTCTCTTTCTCCCTCCCTTCCCCTCTCTCTAAAAATGAGTAAATAAAATCTTAATTAAAAAAAAGTTGGGCTAAAGGCACTTAAAATCTTGCAAACTCAAATAATATCTAAAGTTCAAAATTCACTGGTTTTCTTAGGAAGAAATCCCATTACAATACATCAATATCAAGTTCAAGGAAAATGTTCTACGATACAGCTTCTAAGAAAATCAAAGGTATTGTCAACTGTTTCAGGTTACAAACATTTTATGCCCACAAACTGTCCAAAATGTATTTGAATATAGTCTACATTTTAGAGCTTCATGGTTCCCCAGGCCATCATATTTTGTGACAGATTAAGTTGTTATAAAAATCTTTCAAATTTTGGATTTTAAGAGCTCCCATTTGCCAAATTTTGGACAATTTGGGCCTCAGAAATTGATGATGGTAGTGGATCATAACACATTAAATGAAATGTAAAAAATTTATAAGTTCACAGTGATTCGCAAGCATGCCAGCTAATAAACGCGGGCAACTGGTAGCGTTAGGGTTTGCAATTGCCAATATCATAATTGATTCAGAGGAGCGTCATTAATGGATGCTAAAGCCATTGAGTAAAAGGATGTTTGGGAATAAGATATGGTTTCAAAGTAGCATCCCACAGATTAATAATTCCAAAAGGAAAATGTATCTTTACCATAGGGAGATCCATTAGACACCATCTTAACCAAGTGAGCAAACTTGGCATCACCAATGGTAAGATTGCTTAGTGTTTGACTTTGTACAAATCATTTAGCTAACCAGAGTCTTGGTTTTCTCATCTACAAAGAGGAGATTATCTACATGCTACAATGTGGATGAACCTTGAAAACATTATGCTGAGTGAAAGAAGCCAGACACAAAAGCCACATAGTATATGATTCCATGTATATGAAATGTACAAACAGGCAAACCCATAGGGAGAAGCCGATTAGTGGTTGCCAGGACCTGAAGGGAGGGGTAACAGGGAGTGACTCCCAAGCGCTATGAGATTTCTTCTGGGGTGATGAAAATGTTCTAGAATTAGATAATAGTGGTTGCACAACTCTATGACTATACTAAAAACCACTGAATTGTACATTTTAAGAGGGTAAATTTTATGGTATAGAAATTATATTTCAATAACGCTGTAGTTTAAAAATTCAGTAACACACAATTACTGTATAACCCAGCAATTCTATTCCTAAGAATGGGCAAATGGAAAGAGACAAAAAGATTAGTAGTTGCCTAGGGTTGGGAGGGATGGGGGACAATGGGGAGTGACTGCTAATAGGAATGGGGTTTCTTTTTGGAGTGATGAAATGTTCTAAAATTGATTGTGGTGATGGTTGCAAATTTTTATCAATATACTAAAACCATTGAATTGTAAACTTTCAATGGGTGAATCAAATTGCATGGTATGTGAATATATCTCAAAGCTGTTAAACAGGTAAAACATTAAAAATAGGTTAAAAAAAGATTATAATAGCAGTATGAGGTCAAAATGAATCTTTGCTCTCGTAACACCTCACCCCCCTCTCCCCAACACACACTATTTGTCACACCAAATCATCATTGTTTATGCCTTTGTCTTGCCCACTGAACTGAGAATCATGTAATAACAGGCACTTTCTAATTTATGCAGGGCCAGCTTCCTGGGATTGTAATCGATGCAGTCACACAAGACCCCCTACTCAGAAGGGTCTTACATTTGGTTTAATGCTCTGCTGTCACCATCTTGAAATTCCTTTTTTTTTTTTAAGATTTTATTTATTTTTAGAGAGAGGGGAAGGGAGGGAGAAAGAGAGGGAGAGAAACATTAATGTGTGGTTGCCTCTTGCGCGCCCCCTACCAGGGACCCGGCATGTGCGCTGACTGCGGAATCGAACCGGCGACCCTTTAGTTCGCAGGCCAGTGCTCAATCCACTGAGCCACGCCAATCAGGGCAACCATCTTGAAATGCTTAATTTTTGAACAAGCTGCAGGGCACGTGCCCCTCGGTGTTATCTCGCACCAAGCCCTGCAAATTCTGTAGCTGTCCTGAATCCACCTTCGGTGCCCTGCAGCGCCTAGCACAGCACTGATGCTCAGTGGGTGTTCGGTAAAGCCTGACTCTCTCTCCCAGTCCCAGTCCGGAGACTTCCTCAGAACAGTGCATTGACCTTCAACACAGATTCACCCAGAGCCTCCTGCGTGCCAGGAACTGTGTCAGCAGCTGGGACTCTAGCAAGGAGCCAAAGCGGGCAGCTGAGGCTCTCTCCCCCTTCGCGGCGGGGAGGCTGCTCGGAAGGAGGCTGTTCCAGCAGGCACACATGCCCCCTCACCGTTTACCTCAAAACGGCAGTGACAGCACTTGACTCACTTGTACTTTTAGTTAGAGAAAAACACATCACCTCGGGATTCTGATGTTGTCAGTTCTGCTTTGTAACAGGAAATAAAAGGCTCTGATGAATGAGGATGAGACTTCGGTTCTGTTCCACGGTGTGAAATAGTCGCCTCTGCCTTTTTCAGTATGCTTGTGGTCTGTCACGTTGACATCTATTATTAAAGAGATCTGTCAGCACCGTTTAATTCAATTTGGTTTCTATGGACAAAGCCCTATGGTAGGCACTGCTGATGGGAAGATGGTAGCTGGATTTTTGTAGGCTTGCCACACGAGCTCTTTGGCCAAAGATTACAGTGGGCTACAACTTCATGGAGAGTCAGTAGAGAGCAGGAGTCAAAACCCTGAAATTCTGATAGACCTGGCTCCCACTTGATAGACGTGCTTTACCAGGGGTGAGTCCCAGCGGCAATTCCTTAATCTCTGTAAACTTTAGTTTTTTTTAAAAAAGTACATTTTATTGATTATGCTCTTACAGTTGTCCCATTTCCCCCCCCTTTATCTCCCTCTGCCCTGCATGCCCCTCCTTCCCACCAGCAATCCCCATGCTTAGGTCATGTCCATGGGTCGTATGTATAAGTTCTTTGGCTTCTCCATTTCCTGTAGTATTCTTAACTTTCCCCTGTCTGTTTTGTACCTACCTATTATGCTTCTTATTCCCTGTACCTTTTCCCCCCATTCTCTCCCCTCCCTCTCCCCGCTGACACCCCTCCATGCCAACTCCATTTCTGTGATTCTGTTTCTTTTGTAGTTGTTTGCTTAATTTCTGTTTTTGATTTTTAGGTTCAGTTGTGATAATTGTAAGTTTGTTGTTTTACTGTTCATAGTTTTGATCTTCTTTTTTTTAGATAAGTCCCTTTAACATTTCATATAATAAGAGCTTGGTGATGTGAACTCCTTTAACTTTACTTTATCTGGGAAGCACTTTATCTGCCCTTCCATTCTAAATGATAGCTTTGCTGAATAGAGCAATCTTGGATGTAGGTCCTTGCCTTTTATGACTTTGAATAGTTCTTTTCAGCCCCTTCTTGCCTGGAAGATTACTTCTGAGGAATTAACCGACAGTCTTATGGGAACTCCTTTGTAGGTAGCTCCTTTTCTCTTGCTGCTTTTAAGATTCTCTATCTTTAATCTTGAGTAATTTAATTATGATGTGTCTTGGTGTGTTCCTTCCTGAGGCCAATTTCTTCGGGACTCTCTGAGCTTCCTGGATTCCCAGGAAGTCTATTTTCTTTGCCATATTGGGGAAGTTTTCTTTCATTATTTTTTTCAAATAAGTTCTCAATGTCTTGCTCTTCCTCTTCTCCTTCTGGCACCCCTATGATTTGGCCGTTGGAACATTTAAAGTTGTCTAAGAGGTTCCTACGCCTCTCCTCATTTTTTTGAATTCTTGTTTCTTCATTCTGTTGTGGTTGAATGTTTATTTCTTCCTTCTGTTCCAAATCATTGATTTGAGTCCCTAAACTTCAGTTTTTTAATCAGTTAATACAAACCTGGTGCCCAAGGGCTGCTGTAACAATAAAATAAGATAATGTATGCATAATAGTGGCAGAGTGTCTAGCACTTAGTAAGAAAGCCACAATAAAAACATAACCTAACCCCTGGCTGGTATGGCTTAGCTGGGTGGAGCACCGTCCTATAAACCAAAAGGTGGCTGGTTCAATTCCCAGTCAGGGCATATGCCTGGGTTGCAGGTTTGGACCCCCTTGTCTGGATGCGAATGAGAAGCAACTGATTGATGTTTCTCTCTCATATAGATGTTTTTCTCCTTCCATTCCTCTTTCTCTAAAATCAATAAATCGAAAAGTATGTCCTCGGGTGAGGACTAAAAATTTTTAAAAAACACAACCTAAAATATCCCGTACAACTGTGCTCCTTTGCCTCATAATGGCTCAATAGTACCGTTCCTGGCACACAGCTACCTGCCATAAAATACCTCTGCCTGCACTTTCTATTTCTCTAGCTAGAGGCGAAGGCAAACAGCTCCTGCCAGCATCACCTGACGCTGTGAATTCAGAGAGGTCCTCTTCTTCTCCCTCAGCCTTCGTGGTGGCAACGCCCCCACCTGGCTCCCGGACCCCCAGGCACATAGGGTCTTTCCTGGGAGACGCTGAGCAAAGGAGCTGGAATGCCGCAGCTGCAGCTGGGATCACCAGGGAAGGAGGGTTTGACCTGTCCCGGCATCTTTTTCTTCTTTGGAACCTGGAGCCCGCTCCACCCTAGCACAGTCCATCCACTAAGCACCTAAGAAGTTGGACTCTACCCTCCAGCCCCAGTCCCCTGTCATTGGCCAGTTATTAGAAGTGGCAGCCACCAAGGAGGGCAGCATGACCTTGAGCAAGGCCTCTTTCTTCAACTGAGGGAGGACAATTCTTGTAGAGACAGTCAGTCGTCTGAGAGCTGTCAGCCAATGCTTCCAGCAGGCGGGGGAATGAGTGCCTCATTCCTGAAGGGAGGACGCTGGGTTAGGCAGCATAGCACAGAGTCAATTACAATAACTAAGTGATAGGAATGGCTGTCCTAAGGTTCAACCATTCCCAGGAGTTCTGGAATAGAGATGGGTTAGGGGAGGACAGAGAGTAATAATAAATTTCATAGTTGATTATGGGGGGAAGTTCATTGAAAACTGCATGTTATATAGTTTTATGTGCACTTAACCAAACTTAAGAGTCGATCCAAGCAAAAAATTTCTAAGCAGACCAGCCAAAAGTACAAAGAGTGTCTTGATCATAAAATATTCACCATTTCTAAGATTCTGCTTGCTTTCTTTTTAAGTCTTTATTGCTGTATAAATATAATGCTCATAGTCAAAAACAGAAACAAAAACCTTGGGCTCTGGAAATAGGACTGCGCTTGAATGCCAGCGCCATGACTTATACTCTGAGTAACCTTTATTTAGAGACCAGAGTAATGAAGATAATATGACAGACTTCAGCAGATTAATGAGATATGTACCTAAGTGCCCAGCATATAGAAATTGCTAAATAATATTTTTTCATCTTTTCCTTCTCCTCTGTCAGCTGAGATCATAGTGCTCTAAAGGAGATAAGACAGGCATATGTAGAAATGTGAAACAACATGGAAAGCAGTAAGTGCCTCTAATGGACTGAATGCCTGCGTCCCCCTAAAATTCCTATGTTATTATCCTAACCCCAAAGTGACAGTATCAAGAGGTAGGGCCTTTGGGGTGATTAGGTGACAGGGGCAGAACCCTCATGAATGAGGTTGTTTAACTTTTCTGCTGTGCGTTTTCCTAAGTGCTTTCTGACAGATTATTTTTCTCCACGCAGGAAATTCACCTCTTGAACTTCAGTTCCTAAAATACATTAAATCGCACTTCGGCTTCTGAGGAGGGGCTGGAGGGGATGCACATAATGACTGCTTAGGGGGTTCACTTCTCATCTGAGGAAATTATCTTTTCAACGTGATCAGGTGCTCCTGACCCTGTCTGAAAACGTGTGGGTGTTCTGGGGCTAAGTTAGGAAGTGTGGGGGATAATTGGTAGCACTCAGAGAATCTAGCTCTAGCCCACTGTTGAAATCTCAGGAACCCACAGAATTCCTCCTCTCCCTGGAGAGGAAGAAGAATATACCTGTTCACCTTTACCTGCTCATGCCAGGAAAGCTACTTAAAATACTTGGGTAGAAGGGGTGGCCTTTCCCCACCTATACCCCTATTATGAGTTGAACTGTGTCTCCTCAAAATTCGTATGTTTGAATCCTTCGCCCCTGTACCTTGGAATATGATCTTATTTGCAAATAGGGTCCTTGCAGATGAAATTAGTTAAGAATGAGCCCTGGCTGGCATGGCTCAGTGGACTGAGCACTGGCCTACAAACCAAAGGGTCACCAGTTTGACTCGCAGTCAGGGCACACGCCTGTGGTGTGGGCCAGGTCCCTGGTCAGGGGCGTAAGATAGGCAAGCAATTGATGTTTCTCTCACATATCAATGTTTCTCTCCCTCTCCGTTTCCCTACCTTCTGCTCTCTCTGAAAATAAATAAATTAAATCTTTTTTTTTTTTTAAAGAATGAGGTCATAAGTATGGGCCCTAATCCAATACGACTGGTGTCCTTATAAAAAAAGATAATTTAACACCAAGACACACAGAGGGAATGTCATGTAAAGGTAAAGGCAGACACCAGGGCGATACTTCCATAAGCCAAAGGAATACCAATGATTGCCAATAAACCCCCAGAAGCTGGGGGAGAGGCATGGACCAGAATCTTCCTCACAGCCCGCAGGAAGCACTAATGCCGCGCAGACCTTGGTCTCAGACTTCTAACTTCCAGAACTGTGAGAGAATGGATTTCTGTTGTAGAAGCCACCCAGTCTGTGGTACTTTGTTATAACAGCTCTTGAAAATGAATACACTCCCTTTCTCTAAAACTGTAGACCTGGTCCATCCTGCCTCTGGCCAAGCTGGTCCCGGTTTCCTGAGCTGAGGTCTCAGCGAAGGCGGAGCCGTGGCGAGCTCTTCCATCAACCTGGCTTCTGCAGAGCTTGCGAGGTACGCAGGGCTCCCCGGGAGTCAGCAGGCACAGCGGCTTGGGGACCTCCAGCCCTGCTTTGCCCTGTGAGGACACTGTCCTGTGCGTACTGTGGCGTAAGGGAGGGGGTCCCCGATGTCGAGCAGAGTGCTTACCCTCTTAAAGGATCGAAAGCACGGATTTTGCTTAACCTGGCTCCTAAAAGTCTTTGTTCTCAGGCTCCCTCCCCCCTATTCAGGCTGTTACCAATTTGTCTTTAGTCACCCGATGACTAGGTTTCCATGGTTACCTACAAGCATGCGGCAAGGTGTCATTCCTAGGAGGCCTCGGGCTAAAACAAACAACAAGACAGGGCCTCTGGGCACAATGAAAATAACCTGGATCCAATGATCAGCATGGAGTACTGGGGGTAACTGGGTCTCAAAAGCGAGTCAGAAGCCCAGTCCTTAGAACTGAGCACCAAGGTAGAGGCAGAACAGCAATCCTGCTTAGTGCTACTGTCCGCCGGCTACCGACCCCTTCCTGTGCGCTTAGCCGACCCACCAAGCATTTCCCGTGCATTACCCCCTTTCGTCCTTGCTTCCTGAAGCCCTCTGTTTTTCCGAAGAAGGAACTGAGCTTATGGGACAGGTTGAAGATCGCACAGCTGGTAGGCACAGAGAGCAAGGATTTGAACCCAGCTGTTAGTTATCTTCCATCTGTCCCGCCAGATCTGCTTTCCGCTCTTCTCCACCCCAGAACCCGACCTGCATGCGATGCAGTCAACAGCCTCCCTTGTCCCAGTTGCAGAGTGTCTGTTACTGGGGAGCCCAGCAGATAAGGATAAAAGAAAAGAGGTTCCTTTTGACTGGCTGTGCTGCGGAGCGGCTGCCTCTATAGAATCCACTCCTTCCGTTTCCTCCCCTTGTGTCTTTGAGTCTAGGGCTACTGTTCTTGGCTCCCACCCTATCCCTTGTGGTTGCCTGGAACCCACTGTTTTGTAGGAAATCCCTTTATAATAAGCCCCTCTTGAATGGTCTTCTTTTCAGCGAGACCCTGGCTGCTGCACCAGGTCTGTCTGTTGCTGAAGGCCTTGTCTTTAACTCCATGGCCACACGCCTCCCCATTCCTAGCTGGTGTGATAGTGATGAGCCCAAGAGTGTTGGGTCCTTAAGCCCTGCCACCTAAGGTCGGGATTGTTCTCTGAGACCTGGGGCTGCAGGAAAGAGGTGCTGCACCTGAGGTAGGCCCCCAGTGGTTATTGACAGGAGGTGAGGGTCGCAGCACAGCCTAGAGAATTGAGCAGGATCTGTTTACTCACCTGTAAGGACCTTCAGGTCTCACGTGGTCTTTCCTGTCCTGGCAACTCCCCAGTGTTCAGCCGCAGCAGTGAATTTAGCTAACTGTACATTTTGAGCGAACAGTCCCCACAAGACTGCCTTCACTTCAGATACCAGCCACAAGTTTGTGGGGTCCCAGGACCACCCTACTTCAGGCTAGCTGGCCCCAAATTCAGAGGTTCCTACGATGACCCTCAAGTTCTATAATTTGCTAGGGCAAAGCACAGGACTGGGGAAGTGCTGTACTTATGACACAGTTTTAGTGTGTCAAAAGAACACAAAGTAAAATCAGTCAGGGAAGGGATTCAAAGATAGAGTCCAGGAGGGGTCCAAACGTGGAGCTGCTGACTGTCTTCTCCCCAGGGATATGTGGAGCTCTGACCACGGTGTCTGTGGCAATATGCTCATAGAATTGCTAACCGGGACGTTTACCTAGCAAAGCCTTTGGTGTCCAGAGTTCTCACTGGGGCTTAATCACATGCTGCCTGAATGGCAGACCTTTAGTCTCCAAGCCCTTCTAGAGATTAGAACTGAGATGGCGTGGCCCAAAGCCCCTGCCATAAATCACACTGTTAGACTGTCCAGTGACCAAAGCTCCTAGGCAAACAAGAGCACTCCTATCAGGACATTCCAGGGGCCTAGAGATCCCCTCTCCATAGCCAAGGGCAAAAGCCAGACTTCTCTTGGGTCACATTGTTCTTTGTCACACAGCTATTTTGTTTGTTTCTCCTGCTTGGCTGTATTCCTGGTCCCATCTCTCCTGGCCAGTCCAGGGCTGTCACCAGCCACGAGTCCATTGCAGTTTGGAAAGAGGCTAAGAAGGTACTTAATACAATCATACAATCTATGGTGAGCTTAGCAGATCTTGCCCATTGCAAGATTCACCCCTGCACCCATCATCCCTACCGCTGTGCTAGGAGATTCCACGCTGGCATCCTGTTGTTGGGAAGGGAATCTCCTTTACAGAAACGTTCTCTTTTGTGGCTCTGGAACAAGATCCCACATTCTGCTTCTAAATGCCATTGTGCAAAACAACGGTTGTCACTTGGGGAACCGTGGTGACCCCATTCAGTCATTCAGGGTGAGTATGTTCCCTGTTCACAAATATTCTGTCTCTTAATCTTCGCACCGGTGAGATTGATGCTCTTACCAGTCCCCTGAATAGATGAAGATATTGAGGCAAACAGCCACTTTCCCAAGTCATCTAACCCCCCAGGGACCCAGAAGGAATCTGGATCTTAAGGATTCCAGAGCTCCAAGCCCTTAGCCATATTCCAGAGTGGACTGAGTGGTCCAGTGAGATCAATGCAATTGATAGGCCATTTCCAGAAGAGGGTGTAGCTTGAAATCAGGTTTAGAGTTAGGAGTAAGATAAGATAAAGCAACTCTGGACAATCTGCAGAGGACTGAAGTGGAAACTGGTGATTATGATTGAGAGAATGTACTAGAAATAGAGAAAAATATACTGATCCTGTTTTTGTTTTTGTTTTTAAAGCAGAGAAAGCCGCTGCAAGTGGGTGAAAGAGATCATTGTTAAAGCTAAAGCTGCAGTTAAAATATAAGCTGAAACATTTCTGTGTCGTTTTTCTGCCCTTCAACTTTACTTCGCAGCAATCTTTTTTCTGCATTTTTCATATTGCATGGACAATCCATTATTTTATTTATAGGTTAGTTTCTATTTTTATACAAGCAATACATGTATTAATAGTATGAAAAGGTAACATTGTCTGTAAGGATTTCTAACAGCAACAACAAATCGGTTTCCTACCCAGTCCCTATGTACCTCCCAGTTTTACTTCTCAGAGGCAATCATTTGAATGCTTTCAGCTGTTTCTCCTGGCATTTATCACCATTTTCCAAAGAAAATACCTTTGCTTAATTTTTGGATTGGTTGATTTTGATAATCAACCAATATTGATTGGTTGATCTCAGAGATAATGTACTGACTTCCCTCACGGGAGATGAGAGTTTCACTTTTTTCACAACCTTTCCCATTTCCCTTTCTCCCAGGTTCCCCACATAAGCATATCAACACTTTCTGTTATGTCAAAAGTCAGTGTTTACAATGTTGTGGCCAAGCAAACATCGTTGACAGACAAGCCAAGCAGCAGTCTCAACCACAGCTCCTTTCTTGCACAATCTCTATTTTTCCTATATTAAAAAAAGTGCCATTTTTTTTCATTTGTCTATTTGTCCATAAACTCATCCAGCTTTTCCCCAAGCATTTCAATACCCCGCTGTCTACACATCAACAATGTCTCCCAAATATTCACACATGCCAAGAACTCGCCCAGAATCTTCCTTTGTGCTCTTGTCTGGGCAAACGTTCCCTGGGGATGCCTGTAGCTGCCAATCTGGGAATTCCTAGCCTTTTATTTGTGTGTGTCATTAAAATACAAAAAACAAAGCAGAAAACCACTGATGCTTGTACACTATATATACTATAACTTCTAAAGTTTATTTTTTTCTCTCATAATAAATTCCTACTTGAATTTTTAAAAGTGATCTGCTAACTCACTATTTTAAAAACTGAAAAATAAAAGGAATGGACCAAGCATTTATTCTGCAGTTCTCCTTTTCCTATTCAAACTGTACCCTTGGGTAACCAAGTGGTAGATGAACATTTTCTCTCTATGAAACTCTTTCAGGTAACAGATTGAAAATAGGGTCTTTGAAACAAAATATCACCAGTTTATAATCCTTAATGAATGAATGAATCTAGGCCTTGAGCATCGATGACTGTGGATGTCAAAATAAAGAGAGATGACCAGATATCATGTGCCTCCTGATGAAAGAACTTGATACAACCTATGAAGTAGTGTTGCCAAAAAAATCAAACTTGAATCAGAGTAAGCATCGATATCAAACTACCAATATATAGGAAATACGGGTTTTTTAAAAATTGTACTACAGGGATACAGTCAGCAAAATCCAGATTACGGGAAATTTTATAGGACAAATAACCCAGTTTATTCAACTAATGAATTTCAAGGAATAGAAAAATAGCTAACTTGCCCAGCATCAACTGCCAGCCACGTGAGTCAGCCAACTTGACCGTCTGGCCCAGCTGTGTCTTCAGACGACTATAGTCTCAGCCAACATCCAATTGCAACCTCACGAGAGATCCCAAGATCAAACTGCTCACCTGAGCTCTCTCAATTCCTGACTCATAAAATCACAAGCAAAAGAAAATGGTGGTGGTTCTTTTTACACCACTAAGTTTGTGGGTGTTTTATGATGCAGCGCTAGGCACTGAAACACCGATCAAGGCTAAGAATCAAAATTGAGAATATACAGAATACTAAAATTGCTTTCCACTTTTTCAAAACATGAGGATTGTGTCTGAAAAAGTCATCAATCCCCTTCAACATCCATATTTTCCTTTATGAATCGAGGTACAGAAAGGGACTTAAGTCACCTTCAAGAATCCTTCTCGTTCTAGCCTTTTGTAATCACTAACAGCAAATAGGTACATATTTATATCAGATGTCAGCTTTCCACTTATGTGCAAATTATCTTTTATTTAAATAGCATCATGTATTAATTCTTTTGATAAATATTTGGCTTAGGCACTGTTGCCAGGTTCTGTGCACTGAACCAAAGGGGACTTTTCGGTTCAAATTTAGACACGGCATAAGCGGAGCAGACTGTCCAATATCCCAGCCACCCCTGCTCCCAAACCCCCTCGCGCTTCTGCAGGTTTACCAGGCTCAGCCCTAGAACAGTATTCGGTAATTACCATATGCAGGACTGAACTCTGCTCATTTGGGTACATGAATATCGAGGAGACTGGGTGGGCACATAAATATTGAGGAAACTGGCATTAAATTCCAGGTTGTTCCATGCCAAAATTGCTACAAAAATAAATAAAATTATTATTGTATGCAACCCTGGTACTCTAAGAGTACACTTCTAGTCTGACATTTGGAGTTTGGGTTTTGTTCTCAGGCTGGAAAGGCATAAAGCTAAATTAAATTAAAAAATGAATGTTTTCTTTGCTTAGGCAAAATGATGGGAATTTGGGCCTCAGAGAAATTAAATTAAAATTTGAATTAAACAAAAATGCTCCAGGTAAACCTGGCTCCACTTCAAAAATTTTGTTTGCTTATTGTGGTTTCATTAAAACACACACACACACCACAATTTTATAATGTTTATCTTGTGTGTGTGTGTGTGTGTGTGTCTATATATATATATAATTTTTTTCTTTCCCCTATACAAAATACACCTCTAATACTTTGACCCATCTGTCAGACTTCCCATGCCCTCCTTGGCTTCAATAATTTGCTAGAATGGCTCATAGACCTCAAGGAAACACTCGTTATGTTTACTGATTTATTATAAAGAATATATTAAAAGAAGAGAATGAATAGCCAGGTGCAGAGATACACAGGGCGAAGTTCGAAGAGTCCCGAGCACGGGAGCTTCCGTGGAGGGGAACGGGTGTGCTACCCTCCCAGCATGGCGATGTGCTCCCCAACCCCGCAGCTCTCTGAACCCCATATTATTGGGATTTTTATGAAGTCTTCTTCACATAGGCATGATCAATCATTAGCTCCATTTCCAGCCCTCCTCCCTTCTCTGGAGAATTGAGGGGGAAGGCTGAAACTTCTGAGGTTCTAATCATGGCTTTGTCTTTCTGGTGACCAGCCTACATCCAGGACCCCACCAAGGGTGACCTCATTAGAACAAAAGACATTCCCGTCACCCAGGAAATTCCAAAGGATTTTGGAGATCAGTGTCAGACCTTTCTATCAGGAAATTACAATGATCTTTTAGGAGCTCTGTGTCAGGA
The DNA here is from genome assembly GCA_004026545.1 of Mormoops blainvillei. Lineage (NCBI taxonomy): Eukaryota > Metazoa > Chordata > Mammalia > Chiroptera > Mormoopidae > Mormoops > Mormoops blainvillei. The sequence goes on from PVJD01001202.1 coordinate 37,187, forward strand.
ACCAGGGTCAAAGACTAAATGTTAGAATGAAAGATTCTTTTAGGTACCACTATTTACAGGGGTTTTAGGAGTTTTGTGACTGGAGCTGGGGGTAGAAACCAACTAATACGATACACAAGTATATACGTGATGTATCTTAATGATTTCTATAAGGTGGTATCTCACTTTAAAAATGTTTTAAAATTCAATTTATTTTAACTAAAAAAAAAGTTCACCCATTTCTACCATCCCACACTCCCACTTCTTGCAACCACCAATCTATTCTCTAATCTGTGAGCTTGTTTTTGTTGTTTTGTTGTTTTTGTTTTGTTTTAGATTCCACATATAAGGGAGCTCTTGGGGTATTTGTCTTTCTACCTGACTTACCTCACTTCACATGATGCCCTTGAGGTCCATTCATCCACACTGTTGCGAATGGTAAGATTTCATGATTTCTTATGGATGAATAGTATTCAAATATATATATATATTTAAATATATATAATTTCTTTATCCATTCGTTCACCTATGGACGCTTAGGTTATTTCCATATTTTGGTTATTGTAAATAATGCTGCAATAAGCATGGGGTGGATACATAGTTTCATATTAGTGTTTTTGTTTTCTTTGGATAAATAGGCAAGAGTAGACTTACTGGATCATATGGAAGCTCTATTTTTAATTTTTTGAAGCACATTTTTTTTCATAGTGTTTGTACCAATTTATATTCCCACCAATAATGCACAAGTGTTCCCTTTTCTTCATATCCTCACCAACACTTGATATTTCTTGTCTTTTTTTATCATAGCCACTCTAACAGGTGTGAGGTGATCTATCTCATTGTGGTTTTGTTTGTTTGTTTGTTTGGTTGGCTGATTTTTTAAAGATTTTTTAGAAAGATTTTTGAAATTTATTTTTAGAGAGGGGAAGGGAGGAAGAGAATGAAACATCCATGTGTGGTTGCCTCTCGCACGCCCCCTACTGACTGGGGGCCTGGTCCACAACCCAGGCATGTGCCCTAGACTGGGAATTGAACCAGCAACCCTTTGGTTTGCAGGCCGTGACTCAATCCACTGAGCCACACCAGCCAGTGTTCATTGTAGGATGTTTTTTGGGTTTTTTTTTAATGTATCTGTTGGCCATCTGTATGTCTTCTTGAGAAAAAAATGTCTATTCAGACCCTCTGCTCATGTTTAAATCAGATTTTTGTCTTGTTTTGTTTTGTTTTTCTGTTGAGTTGTGAGTTCTTTGTAGATTGTGGATATTATCCTCGTACCAGAGATGTGATTTGCAAATATTTTCTCCCTTTCAGTAAGCTGCCTTTTCTTTCTTTTCTTTCTTTTTTTTTTTTTTTTGATGGCTTCTTTTGCTGTGCAGAAGCTCTTTTGTCTGACGTAGTTCCACTTGTTTGTCGGTCCTTTGTTGCTTCTACCTTTGGTGTCAGGGTCCAAAAATCATTACCAAGACCTATGTCAGGGAGCTTACTGCCTGTGTATTCTTTTAGGAGTTCTGGGTAGCTTACTTTTAACTTTATGATACAGCCTCCAAGATTTTAATGAAAAATTACAGCATCAAGTGATAATAGTTAACATTTATGGAGTGCCAGGAACTGCGTTAAAAGCTTTCAATGCATCATCTCATTCAATGCTCACCACAGCCTTATGAGGTTAATATTATTATTGGCCCTATTTCACAAATGAGGAAAGTATGGCCTTATTATCAAGTCTGTGGAAAGTCCAGGACTCCCACCCAAGTCCAAAGCCTGTGCTTTTAACCTCTAAGCTAGCTTTCCTCTATAATTAAGAAATTAAGTCTGAGCAAGATCATTTATTTATTTATGACATTGCCTTATTCCAGAAAGGGTTTCAGGCATTTGGTTAAGTAACTTGTCCAAGATCACCCAGACCATAAGTGGCAGAGCCAGGAGTCGGAGCTCTTTCTCTCACGAATATTATAAACTGAAATAACACAGATGGAGACCCACATCATATATTTCCTCATAAACATGAGAAAGGGAAATGGGGACATTTTCTTTGGCCGGTTTTCATTTTCATTCTGGTTGGCTATGTTCTCGGCATTAGAATTCCTGGCTCTGTCTTTTGAGATGGGAGAACTAGGACAGGAGAGATTCAGGAATAACAGGACTGGGCAGTAAATACAAGGGCTGCCGTGACGAGCAGTTGAAAGGAAAAGGCCTGACACTATCACATACCAAGCACATATACCGATGTGCTTGGTATATAGCCAGCAACCGGTAAACACTGCTTAGTGAATAAACAGTCTTCAGGAGGGAGGATAAGAAAGAACAAAGAGAGGGTAAAATGAGGAGACAAGGGAAGAGCTGGGAACCCATTTATTAGGGGAAGTGGAGGGAAGGCAGGGATGGGAGGAGACACTAATATCTGTTTAAGAGTGAGAATAAACATAGTTTAATTTGGTTGTACAAGTTTTCAGAGCAGAAAAGTATATAAGGTAAACACCACCAAAACAGCCACTTTTAAAAAACTGCATATCCTGCTCTGGCTGGTGTGGTTAAGTGGATCGAGTGCCGGTCTGCAAACCAAAGGGTCACCAGTTCAATTCCCAGTCAGGGCACATGCCTGGGTTGCAGATCAGGACCCCCGTTGGTGGGGGTGTGTGTGTGAGATGCAACCGATTGAGATGTTTGTCTCGCACATGGATGTTTCTCTCCCTCTCTTTCTCCTTCCTTTCCCCTATCTCTAAACATAAGTTAATTAATTTAAAAAACCCTACATATCCTACAGTATTTCAAATCAGGAACAGTCCCTTCAAGTCTGAGCAATTAACAGTTCTGACAACCCCTCTCAATTGTCTCTTCTTGGGTCTGTAGCGTCATTCTTCCTAAGACAAACACTTAATCCATTTTTGTACTTCTAAGACCCAATCCAAACAAGGCTGGGTAAAGAACTGTCTTTTCTTGGCAATAACTTGAAAAATAAATAGAATGAAATATATACTTATTCTTTTTCATGTGCCTAAAAAGTGGAACATTCATTTGCTTTCAGTTTGAATTATTATAAAAACATTGCAGAACTTGTTCTTAATCTTTTTTTCTTTTCCTTTTTTTTTTTTTATGAAGGAGCCTGTCTCAATTTAGTACCCTTAACCAAACATGCCTTCGTCTCCAGGCAAGAACTGGCTGTAAAGAAAATACAGCTCTTTTAATAGCAGCTCTTTAGCCGTGGCTGTTCACTGAGAGCCAACTATAAAGGCAAGATGCATTTGAAACCCTTCTCATTAAGAACCATGATGTTTTACTTAGGTTGGACGTGGCCACTCTGGATAATGCAAAACAGAAGTTGCTTATTGAGAGGCAGGGACAGGAAGAGGAAATGGCTGACCTGTAACTAGAGTTCCCCAAAGGTGACAGGTACATTTATTAATCTCCTGGGACCTATATTTAGTTAGCAACCTGAGCTGGCTAGCACGTGTGTTGAGTAATGTTTAAACTGTTAGAGTGCACACACACGAATTTAAAACATCACAGGAATTTATTTATTTCCCCATCCCACCTTTCTAGATATTTCCTTTTTTTTTTTTTTGAACCTATGCAAACAACATTCAAAAAAAGCAACTTAATTCAGGCTTGTTGGATAGAATCCTGGGAAATGTTGATTATTAGTTAACTTCTTTTTCCCCAGCAGAAGTGGACAGACTTCTCTGTTGTAAATAATCTAGGGCAAAGAAATTTCCACACCTCCTTGAATTTAGTTTGGAATTATTCCTTCTTTCTCTAAAGGCAGCATAATGTATATATTTATTTTTAAATATATGTATTATGTTTTTTGAATGTAAGCAATTTAATCTTTTTAAAGGATTATAAAAACTTCTCTGAGGTAATTGAAGGAGTTGCAGATTCTAAAAAGAAACAGCAACACCATAATGTTCTGGAAATATATAGAAACGTGCACATAATAGAAAATGTATCATTCTGATAACCAGTGGCTAACAGCCTGACCTAAATTAAATCTAATCCCTCATAGACTACTTTGTAAAAACTCAGATCCAATGCAAACCACAGCCCTGACACAAATGCAACAGAGGCAGAGATATATTAGACTTAAATGCCCAATAAAATAATTTGAGACCTAGAAGATCGGTACCCTGATACTATTTTTAAAAAGTATGACTGATAAGATGTTCTCAGCTCTGAGAAAGCCTGAAAAAAAAATGATTCATTCCATAAAGACATTTTTATAAGGCATGTGGATTTAGAATTTAATGGTGACACTTAGTCATTATAAAGCAGATAATTTCATGAAGAGTAATTTGATATTTATAACAGCATCATTGTCAATTAAATTTGTAAAGAGTAAAAGCGAATCAAAGGTCCTTGAGCAAGACAAAGCGGGAGCTCTGTAAGGGGGTAGTTAGCTATTAGGAGAAGGAAGAAGAACAGAGGGGAAGATCGTCCTTGTTGTAGCTGTTCCTGCCTTTTTAAATTCCACTGATCCTTAGATCTGCAGCATAACAGTGAAAGGCCCTTGGTATTAGCTAAATGTATATAAGTTTACATTTCTTGGTGGCCAAATCTTCTTGTGAATTTCATTGTCTTCTTTATTTTTTTTTCCTTTGGATTACTCATCTAATGTACTAGTTTCTCTTCTGCTTCCTTAATATTTTGTGTTATTTCAATTTTCGGTTGGTGACCTGTCCTTAAAAGGCAGTTGTTTACTACATTGTAGAAAAGCCACAGACAAGGAGTGTCTCCATTGTTCCTTGGTTACATATTCCAATCTATTCAAATTGTGAATCAATTTGCTTTTCTGTTGTTTGTAGTATATGGCCTCATATACTCTGTATCAGCTTCTGAGGACAATGCAGGTTTTGTAAAGGTCAGAAACATCTGTAAGTAATCAAACTCTATTGTATAATATATTGTGCCAAGAATGTATTTTTCACACATGGTGTGTTAGTGAAGAAATAAAACCTTGAAGCTAAAGTGTTTTCTATTAGACTACTTAATATAGAAATGGTAGGTGCCCCGGGGCAAAAATTAATTGATGCTTAGGCATAACCTATTGACTTTTAATTGAAACCTTGCTTATTTTACAAGTGTAAATCTATGAGCTATATCACATTTTGAGTCTTAAGGATTTATGACTGGAATAATTTTAATGCTGAATTAGCTCTTATAAAATGTGCTTTCTTAGCATGTGCTCCAATATATAAGTTCTTTGGCTGCTTTATTGCAACCAAGACAAAATTATTGAAATTTGGCAATAGCATAAAACATTTTCCTAAATTAATAATAGCACATATTTTAGAATAAAGTATGTTCAATAATTGTTTTTAAAATCCCAGCATGTGGAAATGCATTTATAACATCACCTGACCAGCAAACAAATATTTCATTTTTAGGACTGAAAGAGGAAGCTCTAACCCTTAATTATTAAGGCTCTGTTTCACAGAAACTAGAGTATATTGTTAGAGGGCTTATTTTCTTTGTGACTGTCTAATTTGAATTTTTATTTATTCCTTGGGGTTTGAGTCTTGGTAAGATATAAATGGCAAATATATTTATCTAAATATTAAAACTTTTTTTCTCACGATTCTTCTAATTCACCAATTGGAATTTCGGAAGATCAAAAGGAAAGTAAGTAATAAATGCTAATTATTTAAAGGTTAAAATAACAGTGCCTGGCTTATTTACTTCTAATTAAATCCTGTGTGAAACCATAAAAATGAAAATGTGTTTATGTAACCAATTTAAAATCTAACCAATCCATAGAAAACATCAGCCCTCCCTGGGTGCGTCAATACATACTTTTATAATATAAGAAAAAAGAAGTTACCAAAAAATGAGATCCAATGGTAATTCCCTTTTTGCAAAATAGTTTTCTGCTGTCCAATAAAGCTAAGAAACCTTTGCCTAAGTACTCGAATGTACTAAGGTAACATCTGCAGAGAATGGTTTGCCTGTAGGTATGAGGGCAAAACAATGATGAACACCTTGTGCAGGGACATTCGTTTGTTCATTCCCCCACAGGAGTCAGTTATTTGGTGTCCAGTCTGTACGAAGCACTGTGCCCAGTCTATCCAAGTGCCAAATGCGTAATAAAATAGGGTGAATCGTTAGGTCGTTTTTGGCAGTGAAACTATAAGTGTGTCTGTAGATTACCTGTCATTTTCAATCCATTGTTTCATTGCAATTCATTTTCTTTTAGACATTTTTCTCGTATTGAAGGCTAAATATGATTTTTTAGAAAAAGGTTACTTTTAGCTCTTCCACTGTATAGACTCAGTTTGAAAAGGTTCTCTTTCACATTGCCCTAAATGGATTACCCCAAGTTTTCAGGTCTGAGTTCTGAAGCTGTCGGGCCTTTGTCAAAACCCTGTTTAAAGATTTATTTATTTATTTTTAGAGAGAGGAGAAGGGAGGGAGAAAGAGAGGGAAAGAAACATCAATACGTAGTTGCCTCTCGTGCGCCCCCTAATGGGGAACCTGGCTTGCAACCCAGGCATGTGCCCTGACTGGGAATCGAAGTAGCAACCTTCTGGTTTGCAGGCCGGTGCTCAATCCACTGAGCCACACCATCCAGGGCTCAAACCCCTGTTTAAGCCACTGTCTGTTGAAAGGGTCAGTAAGGTATCTGTGAGTGTTAAGAGCATATGGGTCAGTGTACTACTCTGATCAGAGATTTTTGCCCAACCAAGAGGACTGAATTGGACATCTATTCAAAATCATGGATCATTTGGTTACAATATACATTCTTCTTTCTGGGATATTTGCCTATGTACCTGTCAGTGCTAATCTCTCCTTTTGGTCTAAAAATTTAGATTTCTTGGCATTTTTATTTGCATAACTGTTGCCCTGCTACCCCAGCAATAGTCTGTTTCTTGGTATTCAGATTAGATTTTCCAGACGTGTTTCTTTGTTTTTTTAGTTTAGAATTGGGCCTTCATTTTAGCTCTTCAATTTGAATTCTCCAATTCTGGTGAAATAGAATTCTCCGGTATTAAATCAGGATGTCTCCAGAGTAATAGAGCAGAGAAGTGGTAGGATATACTAAGTAAGGCTCTGTGCCATTTCAAATATTATGTGGAAAGCAACCAGGAATAATACAAGGCACTATAGAATTCCAAATAAGGGTACTCTTTGAATCAACATAGCCCCGTGAATCCTAACCCTACTCTCCTTTTTTGCTCAAGTCCTAAATTTTCTGCAGGCTCTGTCTGTATCTGATGGAGGAGTCAGAAAACCCAACCCAAATTGACCTACACACACACACACACAAAGAAAAAATATTATTGCTTGAGGGAAGCCAAAAAGTCCAAGTATAGATCTTCAGGGACAGCTCGATTCAGACATTAAACTAGGGAACACGAGGGTCCAGTCCTCCCCTCTCCTCCTTCAGAGTTCGTTCCGTTTTGCAGTTGCCAGCTGTCCCTGGCAGCTTTAGGTTGTCAGCATCACAACAACCAATTGCAGAGGAGAGACCCATTTTTCCTCTCATAGCGCCAAAAAAGTCCCAGAATTGAATCTTATGGGTTTTGATTGGCCTATTTTGAAGCATGTGCCCACCTCCCCACCAGTCACTGTAACCACAGAGATAGGTGCCGTCATTGGCTTAGTCTAGGTCACATGCTCCACTGTGGGGGCAGGAGTGAAGTCAGCTTCACCTGAAGGACTCAGGTAGAGAGAAGGTGAGGAAGATTCCCCAGTGTCAAGAAGGGATGTTCAATGCCGGGAAGTAAAACACTAAACATTTACTATATGTTTATAGTAAACTCAGACAGACACCTCTATCCCACAAGGAACTTGACTGCTCACCCACACCACACATCTCAGGTTTGGGGGAGATGACCAAATGTGGGTTTTGAAAAGAGATTTAAGACTCCTGAATTAAAATGAGTTTCTCGGCTTGAAATAGGCTATTCAGAGAACATTTCACTTTTCAAAGCAGGTCAGAAACATTGCTATTTTAATCAAGAAAGAGCAGAAGTTAAAGAAAAATGGTTTACATCCCGCAAACTGAAATTCATGTAACAGTTGATGAGCAATTTAATAGAACTGTCTTTCCTGAGTTAGACAATAAACTATTTTTGTGTGTGTTATTCTTTTGTTATAAAAACTGGGTAATTACTTGGGCCTTTCAACCCTCTTTGAACGTGTGTTATTTCTGAACCATGACCGTAGCCAGTTTTTAAATAAATAAATAACTCTGCAAGGGAAAGACTGAAAGGAGGTATTCTTTCCGGGGAGGTTGTGCTCTGTTATTCCATGGCTGGTCTCAATTAGCTTTCTGCCGCCGCCACGGATTAGTGAAAATGGCGTGTGGATCATGCCCGTAGGTCCATGGAAGACTTCCATTTCCTCCTCATTTCTGGCACCACTGAACACTTCAGTCCAGTGCACATAACCAGTTCAAGTGCATGAATAAAACTCTACTATATATAGTATGAGCAAATTCCAGGATGCAAACTATATATAGTTGAGCTAAATAACAAGTTCTGTCTCATGTCATTCTGCTTGGCAATGTTTAAAACATGAAACAGTTCTTTCCAGTCTCTCCTTGCTGAACGCTGGCGCGTACTGGAGCCCCCTCGGTGCGCCCTTACTTTCAGCTGGGCTGTTTTCATGTCTCTTTTTTGGACTTTGGCTTCTGTCTGTTTTGTTTTTGGCTGTTTCTGTCTGTCTTCCATGTACAGAGATGGTGCTAGCACTTCCAGGCAGGAAGAGCTCAGAGCGGCAATCTGGTTGGGGCATTGCCTGGAATGGTTTGGGGGGTTACTGGAGGGTGCCGATGGAGACTACAGAGGAGGGGGCGCTAAAGGACTCACCCAAGGCCGTCTTCTGTGTGCTGCCCCTACCCACACCCACCTTTTTATCTTCTCGTAGAAACTTCTCATTCTGGCAAGCACACGCCCAGCCAGTTAAGCCAAGCTTACCGCACAGAAAGCCTTTAATTTTTCTCTGAACTGCCCATTTCCATCCATGGGACATGAATGGATCAGACAAACGTTTGTTGGGACATTGAGGATGCAACATGAACAAGGTTTTGTCCCCAAGTTGTTCATGGTCAAACATGGCATGGAGGCAAAGGGATATACAAACACAAGAATGAGATATGTACAATGACTGATACTTGAACGGTGTTCTGTAAAAGTAACAGTGTGGGCACAGGGAAGGTTCTGTTTACCTCCAATCTGCTCTCGCTAGTCCTATCTCCTCTCTCTAGTCTAGAAACTCATGCTTCATGTTTTCCACAGTCAACGCATGTAACACACGTTGATTGAGGGTTGACTCCGTGATAAGGGCTGGGGCTGCAGCTGTGTTGGACTTTTACTCCAGTTTGAGAATCAGATAATAAGCAAGTGTATAAGATACTATTTCGTGATAAAACAGGTTAAGGGATAGCTAGGGGCGTAGGAGGGCAAAGGTTGCAGCAACAGGCGCAGAGATCAGAGAATGCTTGTGCGGGGACTTGGCATTTGAGATGATACCTGCCTGGTAAGAAGTAACCAACCATGGGGAAGAGTACGGCTGGCAGGTAAAACCGGAAGGGCAAAGACTGTGGTATGGGAAAAGGTTTAAGTGTTTCGGGAACGCAAAGAAGGCCAATGTGATGAGAGCCGAGAGGGAGAGTGACAGGAGTTGACATCGGAGAGGTCAGCAGGGGCCAGATCCTGAGGGCTGGGAATTTGATTTTCAGTGCAATTTGGAAAAAGAATATACTTTTCCAGTTGTCAGATATGTGTGTTCCTTTTTTTTAAATTTCGTTTTTCAGTTATAGCGTTACAGTCCACATTATTTTGTATTACTTTCAGGTGCAGATGCGCATTTTTTTTTCTTTTTTAAAGATTTTATTTATTTATTTTTAAAGAGAGGGGAAAGGAGAAAGAGAAGGAGAGAAGCATGATGTGTGAAAGAAAGAGGTTGCCTCTCCCACACCCCCACCCGGAGACCTGGCCCACAACCCAGGCATGTGCCCTGACCGGAAGTAGAACTGGCAACCTTTCAGTCCGCAGGCCAGCACTCAATCCGCTGAGCCATACCAGTCAGGACCCAGATAGGCTCATTTCTTATCCCAGATACTCTCTTCAGCATAGAAAGGAAACAGAATCAGTAACTAAGATATTGGTTGCTTGGGAAGCACAGAATTAGAGCGAAGATAAATGTAAAGGTCTGGAGGGATGTTTTACAAAGGCTACTGCAGGGTCCACACCACTGGGCATCCCCCCTTGGGAATGTCTGGATATTTGTGAGCACCAGATATGCCACGCTCCCTTGAACAAATTTTCATTCCCCAGGTCTCCTTGTTATTTAGGGTTGACAAAATCCCTGAGCATGGGTCTCTGTTCTTTTTCACATTGTCGCCTTTCTCCTTACTTCCAGAACTTTCAATACATCAGGGATCCTCAGCTCAGAGATGATATGTAATCACCTCAGGAACCTGAGCCAAAGCCTTTTATTAAAAGGAACCCTCATGGGAAGTGTGTAGTTATATAATATCCCCTCTATGGTTCATGAATAATCATCGGTCACAACCCCAGAGAGTGAGACTTCCTGACTTGGTGCTTTGGTTTGGGGTGAGCATTCTTTTCAGACTTGTTACCCTGTAATAACTGCCCACAAGATGAATATGCTTTTGATGTAAAATAGAATCTTTACCCAAAGGATCTGTTTACTTAGCAACTTCAGAACCCATGTAAAGTAAGTAGAGTAGTGATTCTCCTTTGGGGACCTCATTTGCTCATTCATTCATGTACCTGGAGCCCCGGGCACAATGAATAAAACAGATTCATGATGTGCTCGTAGCCCCCAAGTCTGATAAAGCTTTCATGTTTATCTCTGGTCTTAAAATCAACACACTGTCCACTTACAAACTGTATACTTACAACTGCCCTGGATTTACAGGGTGTGCTCTCCACGCAGCTTGCAAATATCTGTCTTTAATTATCTTCCGAAGACTAACCGCCACCACAGCTCTAGTTCCTCCTCCCTCTTCTTCCTACCTCCAGAGCTCTTGCTGCTGTTGCCATGACAACTGGGATGAAAAGCCTTAGAACCTTATCTCTTACAATGGGTGCATGTCCCCACATAAGGACATTATTGTATGCCAGCCAAACTGGACTCCAGGGGCTGTTCTTTAAATATACCATTAAGTCATGTGGAAATTGGAACTGTGGAGGCAAGATTATGGTGGCATTTAGTCAGGGACCTAGGAATTCTCAAATCCTGCTTTCAACTAGCCACTTTTCTCTTTGGGGCCTTCAGAAAGAAAGTGCTCTGGTGACAAAGCAAGGTATAGGGAAGCTTTTTACTCACTGGGGCTTTACCGCTAAACCCCAGGTAGAGGTCCAGTGAGTCTGTGCAGGCCTGGGGGCCAGCCCCTTTCCGCCTACGCCAGGTTGGCCTGAGAAACCTGCTTGACCACCAAGAGACTAGAGGAAACATTCCCCCCAGTTCAAATGTGTCCCCTGAGCCCCAGGCCCTGATAGCCATCTGCGGGCTTGACATTTTTCCTTGGATGACTCAGAGACATCTTCACCTTATCAAGCTTGCCACCCCTGTTTTTCCCCTGGTCTTCCTCCTTTCCCATAAAAAGCTCCGCCGCCCAGCCAGTGGCCCAGGCCAGACCCTTGGGAGCCATCCCTGGGAGTCATTCCTTTTCCCTTGCCGCCCCCATACCTAATCCCTTATCGAGTCCTGTCAGCTCTTCCTCCAACAAAAAACTCCAAGAGGTCAGCTTCTCTTCATCTCTGCTCCCCAAACATAGCCATTTTCTGCCGAGATTATTTTAATAGCATTCTGACTCTTCTCCCTGATTCCATGTATTTTTGCCCGAAGCCCTTCTGCATGGAGCAGCTGGAGTGATCTTTGGAAAAGATAGAGCAAATCATATCACTTTGCTCTTTAAAACTCTTCATGGCTTTCCATTATACTTGGAAGAAAAGCCATGCTCTTCACCCTGACCCATGTGGCTCTGTTGGTTGGGCGTCGTTGCATGAGGTGAAAGGCCCCTGGTTCGATTCCAGGTCAGAGCACATGACTGGGTTGCAGGTTCAGTCACTGCATGTACTGATTGATGTTTCTTTCACATTGATGTTTCTCTCCCTCCCTTCCACTCTCTCTAAAAAGAAATAAGTAAAATCTTAAATTTAAAAAAAATCCATATTCTTCACCATGGTCTACAGGGCCCTGCCCAGAGTTCTCTAAACACCCTCTCCAGCCTCATCTTGTACCACTGTCCACGTGGCCCCTACTTCAGTCACGATTTTCTCCCTTCAACTCCCCATGCAGCTTGCAAATATCTATCTTTACTTTCCTCCAAAGTCGGCCCTTGCTGGCTCAGGGGATTGAGTACTGGCCTGTAAACCAAAGGGGTGCCGGTTCAATTCCCAGGCAAGGCACAGGCCTGGGTTGCAGGCCAGGTCCCCAGTAGGGGGTGTGCAAGAGGCAGCCATACATTGATGTTTCTCTCCCTCTCTTTCTCCTTCCCGTCCTCTTCTCTAAAAATAAATAAATAAAATATTTAAAAAAAATTTCCTCCAAAGTCAAACAGCTGCTATAGGTCCTGGTTTTCCCACTAAGCTCTTTCCCCAACTCTAAGCCTTTTTCACTTTCAGCTCCTTCTGCCTGGTTGGAACACATTTTCCGCCACCTTTGCCAGCCCTTCACACTGGCTGCTTCATTCTTAAACCTGAGGTCTCATTTGAGTGCTACCTTTTCAGTGAGGTCTTCACTGACCACTCCATCCAAAATTGCCTCCCCCACCAATGACTCTCCATCAACACACCCTGTTTATTTCCTATGTACTGTTTCCCAGAACATATAACTACTTTTTTTATTCATTTGTTCATTTCCTAAGTTTGTCTTCCCAACTAGGAGAGTAAATTTCTTGAAGGTAGGGGCTAGATCTGTTTTGTTCACAATGAATGGCACTTTGGAGGAGCATAATTAATAGTTGTTAGATACATAAATGAGCCTGCCTGAAATCCTGCCAGCGGCTTCTGCATGCTGGGAAGGAATAAGAAACTCTTTCCCTCTTCTTCCCGCACTCTCTCAGTCAGGGTCTTGATGGATGAAATTCCATTCAGATGGGACAAATGAAGAAATTTTAATGAAGAGATGATTAACTGAGGCGTGGGCAGGGCTAAGAGAACCAACACAGGGTGTGGAAATGCTGAAGACCAGCAAGAGCAGTGAGCAGTTATGCCCCCGTGACTAGGGGCCGAGAGGAGCCAGTGGGTTCGCAGAGCCCAGTAACGGCTGGGGCTTTCAGGGAGGGGCTGCCTAGCTACAGATGTAGCCCGGGAAGGACGCAGCCACTGCCAGATGAGGTAATACCCCATCCTCTCGCTCCTCGTGCTCTCCCATCTCTGATCGATGCCACTCCTTGGCTGAGGCCAACTGAATGCCAGCCAGCCATGAAATCCAAGGGAATGAATCTGTGCTCTGGAAGAGGCCGGCCTTCCAGAGCACAGAGCAGGTGACAAATGGAGAACAGTCAGCACAGATGTTGACTCTTAACAGCTGGAGCTCAGGCTCCTGTGGAACTGGTACCCATGAGGCAGAGGTCAATCAGGTTTGGAGTTGATGCTTGGAAGTTCACTGCCGTTTATACCATTATTCCTAAAGAAAAAACATTGGGATTTCTAAACCACCAGCTTACTAATAAACTTGGGAACACAATTCGCTAGGGCGTTGGAGTGAAGAGTGGGTGAGGTGTTTTTATTATTGATAAGCACAGCATGGCCTACTCAAGAAAAGGAAAAGTCCTATAATCTTATTTAGCTGCCTCATATATTGAAGTATGGAGCATTTCGATGATATGCATGGTATCCTCACAAAATATATGAGACCAGTATTTGGTGAAGATTTCTAGGTTCAGTCAGACCAGTTACAGAGAAAATAGAGGTAGGATTTATTATTTTTTTTAATGAGTTAAAGATGCTTCGAGTCTTTGAGTTCCAGTTTTTAGCCTGCTCTGAACAGTTGCTATGTGAGAAAGTCCACTTCTGACTCATTTTACTCTACAAATGCGGAATTGCACCCAGTTGATTTTGGGGATATTGGTCATCTTGGAGTTTTTGTAAGGCTTTACAGACATATACACTGAGGGAAAAATAAGAAGCGAAATGCAAGTCTTCCAAAAAGCTGATGACAAAGCTTGGAGAAAAAAATGTCATTTCATCTTTGTGACTGTAGCAGTAGGAGGTGGGGCTGGGTTGCATGGCTAGGGAAATCACAGTATCAATATCCAACTCCTCTCTAAAGATCTTTATTTTAGAATATGACTGAATGCTAAGACAGCTTCGTTGAGTGTCTCTATAGGAGCAGAGGGGGCTTTGGACAGAGAGGCAGCCACCTAGCTTATTGTGTCTTTGCTAATTAAGTGCTAGATTTGTGAAAGGCGCCCTATTGTAGCAAACAGCAACCTCATGTCCAATTCATTTTTCTCTTTCCTTAAAATGTTCTAAATATCGGAAACAAGACCTGCCAATATTTCATCAGACCATCCCTCCCTTTGTCTACTCTCTGAATTGTATAATAAGGAAGCATACAATATATTTATATTATATTTATTGGTTTACTTATGCTTAGAAAATAATGGAATGATCATTTCAAAGAGAAGCTGGATTTTTTTATCCTCCCACTGGGCAGAAAAGGAGGCAAATTGCTCTAAGGCCTCAAATGTTTGAAACTCAGAGGCTTGTAAGGAAAATTCAAATCTGCCTCTGATTTCCCTGTGTCCCGAGATGTCACAGACACAAAAATTCTCTCCTAAAAGAACGATATACCACCTGGCACACATTCCAAGAGAAGCAAAGCAGGTGGACGGTAAAGTGAAATATAAGCTCGGTGGAAAAAATACTAGGAAAGCCCCTTTTTAACAAGCAGGATCTTAATTAAATCACCCAGGACCTTATTCCATGATGATATGCACCAGGTGTTTCTGCTTCCACTTAATCAGCTCAGCATTATTCCCCTTTTAGAAATGACACATACTGTTGGGGTGTTATTCAGCTGAAATACACATGAACATAAAGTGCAATGATTTTTAAATGGGGGGTGGTTCAATGTATATATTAAAATGGCCTCATTTCTTTCACTATCTGTGAACTGACCTTAAAGGGTCACTCAGGATAAAGGATGAAGTAGAAATAGGCAGCTTCGTATTTAGAGACACAAAGACACAATAACTACGGTTTTATAGAAACTAAGGTTAGGAAATACAAGGCATTTACTGGTTTCTCGGAAACCACTCATATGTGGGAGAAATACGTGTAAGATTTGGGCTTTCATTTATCCAGATATGAGGCATGTGTCTGCTAGAGTCAACCGTCAGCGGATGGGAAGGGTTAGTGCAGGTCCTATTCGGCAGGCCTCTCAAAAACCCATATGCTCTCTGACATTGATTAGACTTATTTTTCCATCATTCCAAGGTTGCGTTCTTAGCAGGAATGTGAGCCAACCCTCTCCCTAGGGAGGTTCCTGCTGTGAAACCATCTTCAGCAATGAATCTTTAACAAAAGATCAGGAGCTTGACATTTATTTTTAAGCGTGAGAAGAAAGTGTGTGCAATGTTGGAAGCAAACAAAAAGATAGGAAGCGCTTCTAAACAGTTGCAGAGAGGAGGGATGGAACAGGAAGAAATGTTACATGACACGCCAGTGGCTTTACTTTCATGAAATAGCAGCTAATGACTAGGTATGGAATACGTAGACTATATAATGTTATGCTTTAATGTCTTTTTAAAGTAGCAGGATGGGGACAATGTGTTTAATTATTATTTTGGACCAGGCGTGTCTTATGGTTTTATATTCAAGTAATCATCCAGGAAATTATTAAGACAGTGGTTGAAACAGAAATTTAGGATGATATTCTAAGAAACAGAGAAGGCAATCATTTTAGTTCTAATTGACAGAGCAGCAGAGATTTTTTTTTTTAAATAAATTATCTTTCCAGGAAAAGCATGGGCATTCAAATTTGTGAATTCATTCATCCGAGTTGGGAGATGAGTTCCTGCTGGAAAGGTTAAGTAAAGTGCTCTGGGTGTTTTCGTGGGGTGAGAATTTTTCGCCTTCACACTGCCTACTTACAGCAAGGAAATTTCTTCAAAGTTAATTTAAAAAGCAACAAATGCAGAAAATGGCATGACTGTCAGAAAATGAACAAATTAAACATAAAAGGATGTCAGTTTCCCTCCTAAAGGATAGTTATTTCAATCTCATGGTTTAGTGCACTGTAATGATTGGTTTCTCCATTAAAATCAAATGCAGAATATAATTAAGTAAATCCTCCAGGTTACATGTGGAATTTAAAAATTCCACTAGCTGAAGGATTCACCAGAGGAAGTCATAAGAACTTTAATAAATGTCTTGTACCATAAATGGAGTTCAGATATGACTTCAGCACAAACCTCATCACAGACAGTTGATAGCCACTGGACTGCTTTTTTTTCTTTTTCCTGACTTAAACTTGTTTAACCCTTTCGATAAAGTTCCTAATGGTATTCCAGTTTTGTTTTTTGTTTTTGTTTTTTAATAAGAGAAAGTTTATTTAGAAAGTCACAGAGGTAGAAGGAATAGGCCATAGACGAAATGGACTCAGGAAACAAGTTATGGAGGCAAAGAAGGGCCCTTGGAGCTTAGGAGAAAGAGAAAGGCAAGGAAGACGAGTTTGGGGAGCGGGGCGGGGCAAAGGGTTGGGCACACACCATAGAGAGAGCTGCGCTGGGTCCTCTGTCGGGAAGGCATTTATCTGAAGGTCTCAGGGGAGGATTCCAACAGAATAGTCATCGGCTTTCCAGGTGTGTCCTTTCAGAGTCGTGGTCTCTACTGATTGGCCAGCGCCTGGGCAGGGTCGCTAGCCATTGCAGCTGCTTCTGATGTCTGCCACTGTGTCCCCTGTCTGGTTTTGCTGCTTTTCAGGGCTTGGAGTTGAAACACCACCAAGGTTGCTCTGGAGGCTGGGAAGTTCGAGATTAAGGAAGAAGTCAATTCAGTGTCTGGTGAGAACCTGCTTCCAGTTCACAGAAGACTGTGTCCTCACATGGTGGAAGGGTGGTAGTATTCCTCCTTCTACCTTTGTGAAAACATTAGCCCCAATAGATGCAGACATGTTTATACAGGAGAATGAGAGCAAATGAAAAGGTTTGATTTAAAAAGGAAACCACAAATTATCAAAAACTGAAATGTTCCCAGAGTAATGGGGCCTATAAATGCTACCTTGAAATTCACTGCAGGAGGATAATTTACCCACCCTTGTAATAGAGGTTTTAGATATAAAAAATGTTTACTGTTTTTCACGCTTTAACGTGTAGATATACATTTGGTTATAAAAATCACAATTCCATTTCCATCTCAAATTTTGATTGTAATTATTATATCAATAAGAAAAATCACCTTTCTAGGAACCATTACTCTTTTACGTGGGGTCTATTTCTACCTCCTTGGTTTGGCATAATCAATACTTCTTTTTCTCATTGCAGATGAAGATGTTAATGGCAATGGAAAGAAAATAATAACGATTCTCCACCGCTAGGCAAATAACATATTCTCGAGGAGGTAAAAAAAGCTAAAGAATTTCCATTCATAGCCTACCTCATCTGTTTCGTTAGTAAAACAGCTAACATTTACCAAATGTACAAGGTTGTCTGCGAAAAGTTTTACATGCAGCCCCTCATTTGATTCTCACAAAAATCTTACCTACTTTATATATTTAAGCCCCCTAACTACCCAATGAGAGAGGTAATCATATCCTCATTTTATACTGGGAAGACTGAAGCTAAGAGAGTTTAAATGCCTTGCCCAGAGTCACACAGGGAGGAAGTCACCTTTTCTCACCATCTGTGTCAGTTGCATCTTCCAGGAAGCAGACGCTGAGATGGAATTAAGAATGCAAGGAGCTGACTTGGGTAAAATGCCAGTGGAAGGAAAAAGGGCGAGGAAGTGGGGTTGGTCAGGGAAATCGTGTGGACGACGAGGAGCCTCTGACACGTGTGAAAAAGAAGTGGGGAGGAAACAGCATTGGACACGGGGTGACTCAGAACACAGTGCAGATCTGACAAAGTTTTGGCAACTCGGTGGAAAGCTCGGGAGCAAAGCTTGCCA
Organism: Mormoops blainvillei; assembly: GCA_004026545.1. NCBI lineage: Eukaryota > Metazoa > Chordata > Mammalia > Chiroptera > Mormoopidae > Mormoops > Mormoops blainvillei. The sequence continues at coordinate 55,249 of PVJD01001202.1, forward strand.
ATTAGAGATCTGTGTGGGGCAGAAGTAGCTTGGCCCTGGTGAAACAACCATGTTCAGTTATTTTCTGGGGCCTATTCAGAAAGAGTGTGGCCTCCGCTCAAACAGCGAGGTACAGTCTGAGGTACTGCAGCTGGAGGCTGGAGGCTAATTGCTCTCCTGGCAGCTGGGTGGAAGTTGTTTTTTTTTTTAATTTTTAAAAATCCTTGCAGCTTCCCAAGGGATAGTCCCCTTCCTCCCTTATCGGATGGACCCAGCTGAATCATGCTGCAGCTTCACGTAGTGGTCGACCTGGTAGCCAGGAGAGGAGGTGAGGCCAGTGCTGAGGTGGTCTTGTGAGGACAAAGCTTCGCGGTCTCTTCCCACACTGGGCAGTGCTAGCTCCAGGTATGGCGTGGAGGAGCGCCTTTGCAGTCTTTCAGGATTCAAAGGAGTGCAGGGAATCAGAACAGTCGGGGGCATGTGTGAAATGACTCTATTTCATGTGTCAGGGTCCCAGGTTCCCCATGCCGGGCCCCGGGCCATGGCGTAATAAGCTATCTCAGCTGAGCATTCAATCACGTCTGAAGCTCTGCGACTCTAAATATTAAATCTGGAGTTTGGTGTTCAGCCTTTCCTGCTCTCTCACTGAAGGAGTAAGTAGCTACCAAAGAGGCCGTCTGGTCTTCACACTTAGTTTTCAACTGTTTGTTCATGGTCCTCAGTTTTTCATTATCCTCCTTGTAGAACGTCAATGCGGCTTAATAGCAGACAACCAATTCACTGTCCTTGTCTGTAATGTCCCTTCCTCCTCTCCACTCAACCCCCTATCCTTTTCAAAGTCTGAATTGTTGCACTTGCCAAGGTATTTCCCCTGCTGAAACATTCTCCCAAGTCCCCACGAGTGAAAGTTTGAGCAATTGGGCTGCCACCTTGTGCCACAAATTCTCCATGCCTCACATACTATCCTTGACGAGGTCCCTTCTGCCAGCCAAGTGGTGAGCGATCCAGTCCCCAAACTCCATCTTGCCACCGCTTTTCACAGCCCACTCCTGGAAGCAGATGCTGAGAAGGAGTTAGGAATACAGGTGATGTATTGGGAGAGCGGGTAATACCTGTGAGAGAAAAGGGAGGAAGCAGGATTGGGCAGCGTCAGAACCACAAAGCCTCAGCGGACCCAAGAGGGAGCTCCTGAGGCAAGACACCCTGTTAGAGGGGGCCGAGTTGAACAGAAAAGGCCAGGCCCTAGAATCCCTGCCATGCTGTGCTGTCATTGGCCGGGGGCTACCAGGAGAGCTGGCCAAAAAGCTGAACGTGCTGCAGCAGGGGGCGCTCAGCTAAGGGCATTCCCAGCAGCTGAACTGCAGGTTCTTTCTTGGAGGGAGAGAGGAAGGGCTCCCTGGCTGTGACTGTGAAGCGCTTATTTGTGTGGCAACCGCTGGTGGGTGATTAAAACAAAGACCCAAATGTGGGTGAAATAGAAGTTCTGAGGAAGAGGCTGTAGGTGGTGGTGGGTCACCGCTGGTGTCAGAATGCCTGTGCTCAATACCTAGTTCTTCTACCAAGTAGGTGCAGGACCTTGGGCGAGTTGCTTAACCTTCCTGTGCTCTGTCTCCTATACCAGGGATAGTATTTCCCCCCTCAAAGGGTTGTATGGAGGCGTCAATGAATATAAAGTATTTAGACCGCTGTCCCGCAATGAGTGGGTGCTCTACAACTCTTGGCTGTTTCGTGTGTCATAAACACATGACTGGCATACGTTACATAAAAATACAGTGGCATACAGAGGTGTATGTAAATCCAAACAAAGGAGACTAACTTTCATCAGGTGACTGCTCTCTGCCAGACACTATCTATAATAGCTATTTTCTTAGGATACCTCCTTTAATCTTCACAATAACCCTGTGAGGTAGGTATTACTCCTGGCATTTTACTGAGGAGGAACTAATGCCCAAAGTGGCAATGACTTACCAGACACAGGCTGGAGATTCAGTTCGTGTCCTCACATTTAAAACAGTCTTGCAGTTGTGAGTGACCCCATGAGGATCCTGGCACGCCCCTAGACTGTACCGCCAACACTGCAAACGCACAGGCCAATCCACGTGAGCCGAGCAAGGTGGCAGCTTGCTTGTGAATTTCCACGCCAGTGGTTAGGCTGGGCTCTCACACAGTCTTGCCACCACTGCAGTGTTGCTGTGTGGCTGTCTCTGAGACAGCCTGGCGTGGGCGATGGGTGATGTAATGGACAGCCATCATTTGCTAACCCAGCATCCACTGGCCTTTAGTAAACTAAGAACATCACGGTTTTCCTCCGCCCTCAGCTCCAGGAGGGACCATGTGACTAGCACCTGGGTGACCAGAGTGTTGCATTCTTGGCCACAATAATTGTTTTGGGGGGAGAGGGGACATGTAATCAATCCAGGCCATACGTGCAAGGCCCTTGGATTTTATACTGATGGGAACAAGAAGCTTTTTCTTTTTCTGCTTGGATCTCTAAGGACATGAACCTGCCACTGCTGGTTACCATTTTCTTAAAATGAGATAAAATTATGCCTGAGAATAAAGCAGCACAGTAGAAAGAAAAGCAGAGACATCAAGAAAGCTGTGGTCCTGATAACATCACTGAAGCCCTTGACTCCAATATGCCTGAAGCCAGCATATTCCTGGACTTTTTAAAAAACTGATTTTAGAGAGAGAGCAAAGGAGAGAGACTGAGAGACAAAGAGAGACATCATTTGTTGTTCTACTTAGTTAAGCATTCATTGGTTGATTCTTGTATGTGCCCTGACCATGGATGGAACCTGCAACATTGGCAATTGGGGACGACACTAACCAACTGAGCTCCCCTGCCAGGGCCTCTCCCTAGACTTTTTAGTTACGCAAGCCGATGCGTTGCTTTTTCTTCTTTGAGATCATTGGTGCTGGGTTTTCTATCACTTGAAAATAACTAACTCCTGATATTCATTCAGTCCACGTTGGGTGCCTTCAATGTGCTAGACATTGTTCCATGTGGGAATATAGCAGTAAACAAAACAGACAACTCCCTGTTGACCTAGGACTCACACCCAGAACTTACATTCCTGTGGAAAGAAAAGAAGGAAAAAGCAAATATATACACATATATCGGTTAATGATGAGTTTTTTGGTGGGTGGGGAATAAAGCTGGGTGAGGGGACGGAAATGTCATAGGCTGCACAGGGAAGGCCTTACTGAGGTGTGACTTTGAGCAGAGCCCTAAGATATGTTGAGGGAGTGAGCCACGAAGGTTCTGGGAAGAGTAAACCCAACCTCAAAGGCCCTGAGGTGCGCAGATACTTGCAGAGGAATGAGACCACAGTGTTGGAGTGTGGTGAGCAAGGAGGTGGGGGTAGATGAGCTGAGAAAAGTAGCAGGTTCAGACCATTCAAGCCCCTGGCAGCCATCAGAGCTTTATGAATTTACTTGATGTGGGATGGGAATGCATTGGAGGGTTTTTAGGAAAGGAATGGCATGGGCTAACATAAAAGAATGAATTTGGTTGTTGAATGCAAGGGGCAAGGACAGACGCAAGGAATGCAGATGAAATCATCGATGAGCTACAGCAACCCGCATGAAAGGGGATGGCGGCGAGGGCAGGGCGGTAGCAGTGGAAATGAAAAGAAGTGCACAGACATGGGATATATTTTGAAGGTAAAGCAGACAGAGAATTTGCTCATGGATTGGATGTGGGAATGGGAGAAAGAAAGGAGTCAAAGATGACTGAGGATTGTGACCTGAGCAATTGGAAGTTTGGGATAAAAATACAATCCTTTTTAAAATTAAATCTGAGATGCCTATTAGATATCCAAGATCTGACACTAAGACATTCAGGGCAGAGGCCTAGGACAGAGATGTACATATTTGCAAGTCACTGGTGCATAGATAGTATTTGAAGCTGTGAGACAATGAAGCATGAGTACAGACAGAGAAGATAGGAAGGCTGAGTCCTGGGAGACTGCCATGTTTAGAGGTCAGAGAGGTAAGGAGGACCCAGTAAAGAAGACAAAGGAGAAGGAACCTGTTGAGGTAGCTGCTTTTGCATGTAGTGAAGAAAATACTTCAAGGAAGACATGATCAGCTGTGTAAAAGGTGCAAAGCATGCTGACTGCTGCTGGGACAAAAAAAATAAGGGCAGGGAATTTATTTCTGGATTGAGCAATGTGGACCTTTGAGCACTAACTGTTATCTTACATATTATCAATTGACATTTATTTATTTTCTATTTCCTCCCGTTTACCTGTAAGCTCTGCAAATTTCTGTTTTGTTCCCCACTGCATCCCTAGTGCCTAGGATAGTATCTGATATATGGTAAGTGCTCAATAAATATTTCTTGAATGAAAAAATTTTCCATTTCTAAGAAGAAAAAATTATTTCTCCATTCCTCTTTGTGCAAAGATACCTTGTGTTTTATATTTTGGTACAGTAAGCAATGGTGGAGGACTAGACTTTGAATTATGTTGAAAATTTGGCAAGGAATTTAACCTCACTAAGCTTGTGTTTCCTTACCCATAGAAGGAGATAGATGATAATAAGATGTTTGAGGCTATACCCAGAACCACATCCATCCAGCGCATGGTGGATACTCAATAAATGCTTTGTAAATCTGAAGGGATCACATGGACAAGACCATGTAATGACATGCAAACTTATTCCAGATAAATAAGTCATTTGACATGGGAAGTTTCATTTACTTGAGAAGCTGAGTCAGAAATTAAAGAAATATTGCTAGTAGGTAGCATTTCCAACAAAAAGCATTTGAGTGTGTCTCAAGATGGGGTGAGGACCGTAATACATTGAGATTGGGGTGGCTGGTATGGTTGTTTTCTATTGAAATGTAATAGCTTTCAGGTTTTTTAAAAAGGATGTTGTTTCTTATTATAGATTCTATAGTTCAAGTATCCTTATATGGACAAACTGGTGAGACCACTCCCCTTGGACCCACACCTACCCCTGGAGTGCCCTGACCTGAATCTTACAGAAAGCTCAAAGTTGGGTGGAGCAGATACCCAGGCTTAAAGAACTGCAAAGTCATTGTGATCCAAGTGTTAACCTCAAAAGGTTAACTTGGGCGTTCCTAAAGGATCTTATAGGTTTAAAGTAGGTAAGACTCTACTTCAAAGGAGACTGGACTTCAGCAGGGGAAAAATGTGCTGAGCCAAGAGGGGACGGGATAAGCTGTGGGAGCTGACAGTCACTCTGGATTATCACTGAAGTAGCCTGGGCAACCAAATCTCTTGGGTTAATATTTCTTTTCCCTTGTTGTCTAGGATTAGGGCAACAACATAGCCTTCTGCCATTTTGCATTTCTCTGTCTTTTAAACAAAGTTAACAGGGCTGGCTGGGTGGCTCAGTTGTTGGAGCACCGTCCATGCACCAAAATGTTGTGGATTCGATTCCTGGTCAGGGCACATACCTAGGTTGCGGGTTTGACCCCAGTTGGGGCATGTAGGGGAAGCAACCAATCGATATTTCTCTCTCACATTGATGGATGTCTCTCTCTCTCTCTCTCTCTCTCTCTCTCTCTGCTCCTTCCTCTCCCTCTAAAAAATCAATAATTATATCCTTGAGTACGGAGTAATAACGATAAATAAAAATAAACAAAGTCAACAAGTGATAACCTGAAGTTTCTTTGGAACCAAAATATTTGGCCCTCATGGTAGAGGCCCTCATGGACCTCTTGGTAGAAGACTTTTGGCACTGATGTGGGTCCTCGGCTTCTTGGGGTGAGGGTGTAAGTGAACTTCTGGCCCTTTGGAAGTCAGCGCTCGTGAGCAGGTACTAGATGCTGCAAGGTAGTAAGAACTTGAAAGACAAACATTTAGAGAAAACCTCCAGGGACAAACTCCCACATAGGAAAAAAAAAATTTGTATTAGCATGCTGATTCTTCTCTTCCTCTTAATAAAACTTTGCCATGGAATGTGGGTTATTGTAGTGATAGGGGAGGAGAGGCTGACTTGGAAAGTGTGTTGAAATGTGGCAAGAGGAGAAAAGATTTTTAAAGTGTACCCTTCAAGGAAATGACTCAGAATAGCACATTGTGAATTCCTTTTTTTGTACTTTGGCTTCACAAGGGCAATAACATCTCCCAAATTACTAAGTCTGACTGGTATTTGTCACTGTTATTACCTCATTTATTAGCACTTCCGAATATTAGACATTGTGCTAAGTGTTTTGTATATATTATTGCATTAACTTCACGCACAAAAACCGATGAGATAGGCACTATTAATATTCCCACTTTGTACAGAGAACACTGAAGCTTATTTCCAGCCTCGGTAAGACCTTGGTAATGTGTAGTATCTGGATAGTGGGAAGTAAGTGACCAGCTAAGGCACTAAGAAGGAAGAAGAAACACAGTTAAGAGCAGCCTATCAAAGCTTAAGTGTAGTTATAGTGGAATAAGAGAATGAAGAACTCAGAAAAGAAAAAAGAATTACTCAGAAAAGTGCTTTCCCAATGTTTCCAGGACTCTTATGGTAAGAAACATACACATTAAATTTTTCATTCATTCATATCGTGCTCCCTTCCACGAATTGGGCACTATATTGGGACAGGGAATGCAATGATGAACAAATGCAGTTGCAGTGGTAACACGAGAAGTGCTATAAAATAGGCCAACGTTTTCTAAGCTTTTCTGAAACTGAGAAGCTCCTGGGTGACTTGTTAAATATGCAGACTACCAAGCTCCTCCCATGGAAATGCTGAGATCTTGGAATATGCTTGTTATTAAACAACAGACCAGTAGTTGAGTCTTACATTCAGGAAAATATCTAAGTGCTTTGAGAGCTCAAAGGTGGGATGTCTACCCAGCCTGGGAAATTATCGTTGGCTTCACAGAGGCAGTGACAGCTGAGGAGGAGGTACAGGGACTAGAGGTATTCCATCCCCCAGCAAGGGGGCTCTCGTGTTCCAAAGTGTGGAAGTGCGAACAGCACTGACCTATTTAGGGTGCTGAGAGCAATGAGATACGATTGGAGTGCAAAAGCCACAAAGGGAAAAAGAAAGGGATGAGACTGGAGAGAAAGTTAGGGGCCAGATTATGAAGATCCTGGAATGCCATATAAGGAAGTTTAGATCTTAGGAGATGCTTTTTAGACTGCCTGGGCCTCTATATGATTTCTATTTTTATATATTTATATGACATATATTGTATTTATATAACACTTGCATAGTATTTACATATGTATATATTAGTATTAAATATCATCTATATATTTATATATTATTATACTATGGTATAGAATTATTTTTATACCATTTCTATTTACTGAAATTAATTCATTAAATTTTTTTTTAGACGAGACTTAGCGGTCTATCACAGAGAAACAGGAGGCTCTTTGTCTGGTCCTCTGTGGAAGGGCATTGGCCAGGCTGCTGGGAGACAGTGCGATCATGTCAGTGAAGGGAATCCAAATGGGAGAACCTATGTGGGAAGGTGGGCCCCGCAGAGAACGGGTTGGCAAAGACCGGAACAGCCGTCTCCTTCTTCTTGAAAACTTCTCTGTTCAAACCCAAAGAGGATTTAGCTTCTACTTTGTTTTTTCAAGACTAAATGTAAGTGGAGTCACACACTGTTTGTCCTTTTGTGTCTGGTTTTGTTCACCTAGCATAATGCTTTCAAGCTGCGTCCATATCGTAGCATCAGCAGTTTTTGTTTTTGTTTTTTTAACATACAGAATGCTTTTTTATTCACTGATAAACTAAAAGTCCATTATTAGATGTTTCTCGTGTATGCTTCATTTGTTCATTAGTAAACAAAGCCCTATAAAAGGTGGGTTGAGCCCTGGCTGGTGTGGCTCAGTGGATTGAGTGCCGGCCTGTGAACCAAAGGGTCACTAGTTTGATTCCCAATCAGGGCACATGCCTGGGTTGTGGGCCACGTCTCCGGTGCAGGATGTGGAGGAGGCAACCACACATTGGTGTTTTTCTCCCTTTTTTTCTCCCTCCCTTCCCCTCTCTCTAAAAATAAATAAATGTTCACAATCTTTAAAAAAAGGAAAGGTGGGTTCACGTAGTTCTCAGACTCAGATCCGTCTTCATCTTGACTAATCTGGAAGTAACGAAGTTCGTAAGTCTCCTTGTCAGAGGCAATCACATGAAGCCAAGCATGAAGACCATTCTTCTTAAGGTATTTCTTGGTGAGATATTTCCAGTACCTTTTAGAGAATTGTTTCTCAGAAACAACTGTGATTTTATTCTTGAAGCATTGGATGTGAACAACATTCCCAAGATTTCCAGTTTTTCCACTGACTTTAACTTTCTCCCATAGAAACCGTTCAAAATTTGTAGAATCAAAAATTCCATCTTACTGGATGAGTAAGGTCCAAACCAAACTTCCAGGTTGTCTTAAGCTTCTTGACTTTTGGTGCCATCTTGCATGTAGTCCGTGAGCATCAGCAGTTTTAAAAGCTCCCAGGTAACTCCAGTGTACAGGCAGAGTTGACCCACTCATCTTGCCAACCTCCCTCTTTATCCCATGATGAGAATGTGGAGGTTCAGAGCGAGAAAGTGACATTCATTTACTTCCACTCATTGAGCACAGATGTGCTGCCCACCTACCATGTTCCAGGCCCTGTGCTGGGTCCAGTTAGGCTCGCTTAAGGTCCTATGAATTGGAACTCAGAACTCCTATTTGAACTCTCTGGGAAGCTTCACCAGTTCCCCTGTTATAATACACCCTTTACCTTGTGCTCGAAAAAGTTCAAACTTCAGTAGCAGTACAATAAGACTTTCCACTCTGGGGCAATTTGGAGAACCAATTTCTTTAAAAGATTTTATTTATTTTTAGAGAGAGGGGAAGGGAGGGAGAAAGAGAGGGAGAGAAACACCAATGTGTGGTTGCCTCTTGCACACCCCCCTGTAACCCAGGCATGTGCCCTGACTGAGAATCAAACCAGTGACCTTTTGGTTCACAGGCTGGCACTTAATCCACTGAGTAACACCAACCAGGGCTGGAGAACCAATTCTTAATATGCTTTTATTTAGACTTCTATTTAGAATAATTTTATTTTCTCTAATTACAATCAAAGTTAAATATAGTAACCATGAATCAAGCCAAACTTAATTTATTTGGGAATAGCTAACTTATAATAACTTTAAGATTACCCTCTATACCAAACACTAACTGGTAAGTGAAAAAAAAAATAGCAGAAAGTATTTAAAATGCTATTTCTCTGAAAGACGAATGGAAAAATTTCAGCCTTCAATTTCATTTCAGCTGGCCATAGGACAAATCCACAAAATTTATGCCTGAGGCCATGAAGTTTTAACTTATTTTAAAGTATATAATAGCAATGCCCTTTAAGTATATTCATTATGTAATAAACCCCAGCCAATAAACCCCAAATAACATTTTTAAAAAGCAAACAAGAGAAACATTTCATATTTCTTTAAAGATAAAATAATGAATCCATTTTACTGGAATTTTTGTGGTAAAATTTTTTATCATGGGAAAACATATATGACCTAAAATTTACTGTTTTAATCATTTTAAAATATACGATTCAGTGCTATTAAGTATATTCACAATGTTGTATTAACCATCACCACTATCTATTTTCAGAACTTACTTATCATTCCAGACAGAAATTTTATACCCATTAAACAATAACTTCTTATTTCCCATTTCCCCCAGTTTCTGGTAATTTCCTTTATGTTTTCTGTCATTATGAATTTGCCTTCTCTGGGTACCTCCTATAAATGGAATCATACAATGTATGTCCTTTGTATCTGGCTTATTTCACATAGCATAATGTTCTCAAGGTTCATGCATGTTGTGTAGTATGTGTCCTTTTTAAGACTGAATAATATCCTTTTGTATATATGTGCCACATTCCATTTATCCCTTCATCTGTGGATGGGCACTTAGGTTGTTTCTATTTTTTGGCTGTTGTGAATAATGCTGCTATGAATGTGGGTATACACATAGAGAAACATTATCTCTATTTGAATGCCTGCTTTCGATTCTTCTGGGTATATACCTAAACGTGAAATTACTGGATCATATGGTAATTCTATGCTAATTCTTTTTAGGAACTTCCATAGAGTTTTCCACAGCAGCTGCACCATTTTACATTCCCATCGGCAATGCACAAGGGTTCCTTTATTGAACATCCTCCCGAACTTAAGTAAAATTTTAACCTTTATTTATATAACCCTTGATCTTAAATTTTTTTCTAACTCCTTCATCTTTAATTATTTTGCATTTCTAGGTTGCATGGTCCTTTCTCAGTTTACCATAAATGTTTAAACTCTTATTTTTTGTTAAACTTATACTTTCTCTGCCCTGACTGGTGTGGCTTACTTGTTTGGGTGTTATTCCGCAAAACTAAAGGTCACTGGTTCTATTCTCATTCAGGGCACATGCCTAGTTTGCACGTTCAGTCCCCTGTCTCATAGTAGAGGCAAGTGATCGATGTTTCTCTCTCACACTGATGTTTCTCTCCCTCTCTTTCTCCCTCCCTTCCCCTCTCTATTAATATAGATATATTATTAATATATATACCATATATATAACCTTCTCAGATTATAAAAGCAATATGTTCTCATTGAAAACTTACAGTTCATGTAATTCATATTTCTCCAGGTTTTACCAAGTTGAGAGTACTGGTGCAGTCACATTCACAGTAATATCTGAAATTTTACTGCCTCTTGTTGCCTGTTGTTCCCAGGCAAATCTGCCTTCCTCCTGCAGTGCCAGAGGTGTTTGTTCCTGGAAGTCTTCAGGAAGTCCCTCCATGAGCTGTTGTAGTTACCGGGGACGCCACTGGAGGGCAGTAGATCTCTTTCACCCTTGACCCCAGCCCTAGAGAGGATGCTCCCCCGTGGCCAAGAGCATATATCTGAAGTAGTGAATTCCCCAACTGCTGCGTGGCAACTATTCAGAAACGGGACTATCCCTCCTCCCAATTCTTGGCCACACTTTGTCACCTGGGTTTCATAGAATCCCATTTAGAATCTCGAACCCAAGTCTGAATCCAAGATTAATAACTAATTGAGAAAGTGGAAAAAAGAAAAAATATCCTGACAGCTAACAGCTGGCAGTTAATAGCTGGCCATAGAGTGTGTCTGATTTGGCAGCCTGGTTCATCAGTCCATGTAACTGACAGGCCCGCCAGAATCCTGTGGAGTCGGAGTGTGACGCCTTTCCAAAGGAAAGCATGGGAGAAGACTCCTCTACACCTCCCCTCTTCCCACAGTAACAGATGGCCACTTACGTGAGATTTTCCCCTAGGAGTCAACATTTTTCCTTCTATAGGAGACTAGCTAAAACTCAACGGTTTTCAGAATAGCATACTTGAAGAAATTGTCACCTTGACATGATGGATGGCTTAATTAGAATTTTGAAGAAAGAGAAACCTCAACCCACAGCATTATCCAAATTACTGGAGGTATAATATTTTTGTTTTCTCAGAGTTATGTAAATGATTCACTTGTATTTTTAATTTGCAAAGAAAGGGTGCCCAGCTTCTAGTTTGAAACTGAAGCTATATCTTTATCCAGACAACTTCACACAGAGAGGCACACCTTGGAGATGAATACAAATCTCGAATTATTCTTATCCAAACGTGCCTAACATTGTACCTACTATTCACAAGTCATGATATTCTCACAGCCATAGGTGCTTCAAATTAGATGTGGACTCTTCCTCTTTTTAAAAATATCTCCCTTGGTGTACTTGAATACAACTCTGGGACCCCGTCTGATCAAAACACATTCTTTTCAACTTGCTTAGGAAATAATCTTTCCTTGTTTCTGTCACAACCTGCATGACTCTCGACTTCTATATCCTCCCTGTCCCCACAGATACTATCTAGTCCTTTAAATGAGTCTCAGCCTTGGAAAGGCACTCCTGCCTCCTGCCTTTCCGCCAAAAACTTGGCACACAAAGTCATACTTTCCAAAGTCATACTCTATTAGACCAGCTCCGACCTCCTGTTCCAACAACTGCAGCTTCTGTCGTGTCTCCAGGATCATCCTTCCTGGTAATCAGACCTCAGAACTGTGTCTCTGTCTGTTCCCTTTGCCTGAATCCCTGACTTAGAAACCTGCTGAGAACCACACCGTCTCTAGACCTAGAGGCCCTGCCTTCTTCTTATAAGTCCCCGTTCTTACCGCACCAGGGACTGAAAGCGGGCAGCATAGCCTCGGCCCAAATACGCGGCAGACTCTCAATATTCGGAAACCTATGCCGAGAGGCAGGCATCCTCTGCACGTCGTCGGAGATGTGCCCATTTTGTGCTGGGCCCACGCTTTCTTAGATTGTTCGGCCTGTCTCTTACTGTAACTTCTGGAGATAAATTTAGCTCCAGGACCTGTTTCTCTGTCTGCACCCATCTCTGCCCCAAGTGCAGAGCCCACTTCTAGCCAGTTCTTGCCCTTTCATCCATGTCTGAGGAGAACAAGATGATTTCTTGTCCTGTTGCATTTTCTCAATATCCTGAGTTTTATTTCATGGGAAAGGAACTCTTTAAGAAGAATAATTTAATTGAGCACTGGAAGAGAAAGGCCAAGCTAGATGGTAGTAATTTTCACATTTCTCTTGTGCTGCTCTCATAAGAATAATTTATCTTTAACTTCCCTTACCATTCTGGATTTTGTAGTTTTTTCCCCTTAGCATCCTTAGTGTTGGGGCACTAACCCTTCCTCTGTATAGGACTTTGAGTCACAATATTCTGACGGCTTTGGCCTAAGTGGTGGGCCCATGACCAGGATCTGGCCCATTAGAGCCCCTCCCCCTGACCAGCATGATTGGTTCCAAGGTTAGGACCTAACCAAGCATGTCCAACCTGAGATCTTCCCTGGGATTTGGTACATACAAGTTTGGAGAAAAAAATGGGGTATCAGGTATGCTGTGTTGTAGGCCTGGGGCTACTGGAGTGACCCCACCAGATAGAGAAAGGCTGAAGACACCAAGAATGAAGACAGGAGGCCAGAGAGTGAAGCCAAGCCAAGCAGAGATGAGAAATGAGAGGCAGAAACTTTTAATTTAACACACACTCCTGTTCTTCCAAGTATGTGAGCCAAATAAACTGCTTTTTTTTTTCTTCAGCTAGTTTGAGTTGAATTTTTGTCTTTATAATTAAGAGTCCTGACTCATAGAATAGCATTTCAAGATATTCTCATATCTAACCAAAATCCATCTGCTGAAGGTCTGGGGGCTCATCTCTCCCCTCTCTCCCCCTTCCACTTCGAAGCTGAAGCCACTGGAAAGCAGATCTAGGGAGAGTTTCCCTGCTTTTGGAGCAATGTGGTGTTAGCCTGGGGCTAAATTAGTCAAACCCTAATTCCTCTCTCATCCAGCTCTACCAGCCCATCTTCAGAGAGAGTCAGGTCTGCAGGGAGGACGCTCCGTTGTCTGCAGCACACAGTGTCAGGACCCGCCTCATAAACCCTGTTACCAGCAGGACAGAGCATCTCATCTAGACTCAGGGGTGCAAGCCTCTGGAATGCTCTCAGTGCAGTGCTCAGGCTTCACAAGGCTTGTCCTGATGTCGCTGATGATCACAGCAGTCACTCTTCCCTGATGTGCAGAAGAGAATGATGACCTCAGAGAATCAATTTCTACAAAAGCCTTTCTTCTGTGGGAATGTGAAGAAGAGCCATCACCCCTCCTGCTCTTTCTTGAGTTGTTATCTCCCTTCCTCTGGTCTTTAGCACCTCACTCTAGGTCCTTCGAGATTATTCATAGTCCTTTACCGAAGGGGTTGGCATATGGCTCAGAATGGACCGATCAGAGCCCATCTCCTGACTTTCTGAATTGAATTTAGGCCTTCTATGCTCCTTTCCTCAGGTAATGCCATCTTCGAAGTCACTCCCTCAGAGCCTTCATAATAAGCTGTGTCTCCCCGTGGAATGCTTTCCCCGTCATCTCCCTTGACTAGCTTTTTGTCTTTCTTTAGACCTCAAATATAACTCCTTCAACTTACAGATGAGCTCCAGTGACATTGTCCCTGCCAGTCCCATTGAACCAGGACTCCTGCCGTGATCTCCGTCTCAGCTACTGGTTTCACGACAAGCAGGAATGATCTTTTAAATGTGGGCCGATGATAAGAAAATAGAATATATTTACAGCTAAAAATTGAAATGAAGAAATATGTTGAAATGCCCTTCCTCTCTCTAAAAATAAATGAAATCTTTTTAAAAGTAGTAAAATTTAAACATGTGCATGTTTATGGACTAGATACAAAAACTCGTGTGAGTCTCCTTTTTGCTTGTATTGGAATTCAGGACATGCTACCCCAAAGTGTGTCAGCTTGGCATATTGAATATTTGAAGCCGAAGGAGTGTGAGAAAAAAAGCAGAAGTAAAGTTACTCTGACCTTCACTTGCCCTTCTGCCCTGAAACTGGTCATAAACTCCTCATGGGAGAGCTGCATCCTTATCTCTGAAGACAAAGGGACACCAGGAAGAATCCAAACAAACAGGCCTTGCTGAATTTCCCCCAGTTTGCTACACTTAGCTCAGACTCCTTAACTGATCATGAGTCTACACGGCTGCCCACTCTCCATCAAACCTTGCGTAAATACACTCGAGTCTGTTTCTTTGGCTCTTTTCTTTACGTGGGCTCTCATGTCTCGTAAAACTTATTTTAGAACTGTATGCTTTCCTCCTGTTAATCTGTCTTTGTCAGATCCAGCCAGGGACCCTAAGAGGGTCAAGGAGAATGTTTTCCTCCCCTACGCTGGTAAAAAGTAAATGTGAAAGAAAGGAATTCTTTTTTCTCCCTCCGACCTGAAACATGAACATAACCTACCATTCCGTGGCCCTCTCTGGCTCCCCATGGAGGCCACTCTCAAATGTCATCACATCCAAACAACAGAAACCCCACTGCAAAATTTTGGTGAGTAGCACCCTCCCTCTCGGGAGCACACCTGTGCCTTTCTGGTCCCTGGACCCTCTGTTCTTCCCTTCCGAGCGTGTTAGCTCTTCCCTTCTCCTAAGCTCCAAGGGCTCTCTTCTTGTTGCCTCTGGAACTTGTTACCTGAGCCCATTTGTTTTACAGCTCACTTTTTCTACAGTTGTGACTTTATAAATAAATTTTCTCTTATATAAAAAAATTAGTAAATAATAATTTCTAAAAATATCTTATTTATTTACTTTTAGAAGGAGGGGAAGGGAGGGAGAGAGAGAGGGAGAGAAACATCCGATGTGCCAGAGAGAAACATCGATCGGTTGGCACTCAGGGCTGAGCCTCTAACCTTGGGCTTTGCAGGATGACGCCCAACTGACTGAGCCACACAGGTCAGGGCGAGTAATAATTTTTTAAGGAAGGTTTCTAGGGAGACAGAGAGGTGGTTGTGTAATGCACCACCAGCAGCATACCTGCTTGACCCTTTCCCTCTCCTGCAAGTTTCTCAAACGTCAGCCTCACATTTTTCTCTTTCTCTTTTGCAAATCTATTCGAGTTCCCTCCCTGTCTTTGGCACTCTCACTTCCCCTCCTCCTCCTCCTCTTTCTCCCCAAGATCTCATTTTTATCCCTTTCGCTTTTAAAGTAGAGCAGTGGCCCTTTTTGGCTTCTTCAGTTTGCATCCCTACCTCCTCAGTAGCTACTCTGCAGAAAGGTTTTTCTCAGGATACACCAATAAGAGAAGGTGAAAGAAAGAAAGGAATGGCAAATTAATAATCATTTTTATTTTTCTGTTTGAAATTATATAATGGGGGGGGGGGAATTAAGTGAGTGTGCAGTACAGCAGAGAATACACCAAAATATGAAGTCTGCACCCAAGGGGGTCTGCAGGGACAGGCCTTTGCACCTAGAAAGACTGTTGGCAACGGCACTAAAAGGCTTCCGTGATTTGCTCTGGCTTTTGTACTCCATTAGTGCCAAAATGACTAGTTAGAAGTCATTAACGACTCAACTTGTTAAGGCTTCCCTGTGTAACTTCTAAAAGAATGCATTGCAAATACCCTCTGTATGTTTTTTAACTCACTGAATGGTCTCTCATTTAAGGTGTCTTTTATTGCCTTCCAGATGCAACCTTTCTCCAATTAAAAAGAAAACTCCAAAACATATTGCTGAATCTTTCATTGAACTGGTAAGTGCCCAAGATGCAATAGGCCTCCCGCTGGTCTTCCTTCCCCTTGCTGGTGTGGCTGTCAATTATATGAATGTAGGTCTAAGGACACTGGAGGAGAAATTTTTAGCATTGCAACATTCAAGCAAATGTTCAATGTCCAACCAAAGCTAATTCTACATAGGACAAAAATAGATGGAAATGTGTTATTTGTGGTTCAGCTTGGCTTGCTTTTTTGACTTAGCAAAGAAATGATTTCATTTTTATATTTTGCTATGTTCTTTACAGTGACTTAAAAACATAGTATAGAATCTTTAAAAAGAATATCTGTTATGCCCAGTGGCCCAAAATGGATATTTAAAAGAGTTTAAAACCAAAACGTAATGCAATTCATTCTAGCATTGCTTTCAGTATAATTTGGGTTTTTTTAAAGGCATACTATTTTTTCACTGATTATAAAAGTAATATATGTCTATTGTCAAAACTGATAAAACACATGAAATAAAAATCATCATTAATCCCAAAACCCAATGGTAATCACTATTGACATTTCGGGATGTATTCTTTCAGTCTTTTTTCTATAGTCAGGGACAATTTCAAGGGCATGGGACCTGTATAGTTACACAGGACTCGTGTTCAGAAGGGTCCTACACTTGGTACAAGCCTCTGCTATTGCAGTCTTGGAATTATTAATAATTTTTGAACAAGAGGTACTGACTTTTTATTTTATACAGGGCCTGCAAATTATGTAGCTCATTCTGTCTACAGATGTTCTCACACACATACACACACATACACTGATTATATACACATATACATATGTATATACACATATTACATACATCTATAATATATTTATAACCTGTGCCATTAAAATCCTAAATTTCTTTGTAAATGTTATTTTTAATACTAGTATATTTCATCATATGGAAACATAATCACTTATTTAATTATGTTCCTATTTTTGCAACCTAGACTGTTTTAAATTATGTATTGTTATAAATAATGATGAGAACCATCTTTTTGTATTATTTTAAAAATGCATTTCCAATTATTTCCTTAAAATAACATCCCAGAAGTAAAACTGAAGGGATGAAGGGATGAAGGGATATGAACTTTTTTAGACCTTTGTATTTAAATTGCCACGTAGCTTTTCAGAAAGATTGCTGTTACCAGCAGAGAATAAGAAACTCCCCCTTCATACCCTCAGCAGCAGAAATATAATTGAAAAGTACTTGGTAACTGAATAAGTTAAAATATTATTCAATTACCTTAATTTCCATTTCTTTGCTAATAAACGGAGTTTTAAAATATATATTTATTACTCATTCAAAAAATAATATTCAAGGAAAAGAATATTTTCTTTTTCTCATGACAGGGAGAAGGTGGCAGCAAACACCTACAGAAGGGTTTATGGAGGTTTGACAACCACAGCAGGTTCCCTTCCCCAATCACATTTGCTTCCTCGGTTAGGAGGCACTGCTGGGCAGAGGCTTCCCTGCCTGTGATGGGATCCCACATTCCAAAGCAAAGATGGAACGAGGGAGAAAGGTGCACGCATATCTTCTGTGCAAAATGTCCCCAAATCCCAGGAGCACAGGACATGGAATTTGGGGCAGCGGCAGACCCTGGATAAAGTAAAGTTCAGGTTACTGGAGAGAGCATGTTAGCTGCTATAGAACAGGAAGCAGGAGGGAAGGGTGCAGGGGGCATACAGGGCAAAAGAGACGTGAGGTGCCCACTAAGCCCAGACAGATATCCTCTAAGGACTAGCATCTATCTAAGCTTGCTCATAGGTCGTTAGATTAGCTTGGAGCTGAGAAAAAAATAAATAGAGCGACAAGAGGAAAATAATGTTTGTTGTTCTTTTGTGATCTTGAAATCATCTAAGCCTGAACCTCTCCAAATTACTCTTGGTGGCTGGTTGTGTGTTTTTTAAATTAATCAACTTAGTGGAAGTTGAAGCTACTTCCTCCCTCTCTGATGTAAAATTGTCTCTAATTGTATTCTAGACCCACACTTTGCTTGGCATTATTGCTAGTTTATTTATGCATCATGTAATGTGGTATATACTTTGACAGCAAAGTGTATATATTTTCAGCATTACATTCCCTGAAATATCTAGCACAGTGTCTGTCAGAGAGTAAGCAAACATAATATTTGCTGAATTTAAAATTTTATATATTTTTTATCATCATAGGTACCTTTTAGACAAACTTATCTGACTCTTTGAAATTCCTAAACCACAAATGTGTGTTTAGTTTAGCCTCTTTGAAACTATATTTATGCATGCACTGATTAAAAAAAAAAAAATCTGACCGTGGACAAGTTTACCTAAATTCTTTGAGCCTCAGTGTATAGCATATAGGAATAAAAATTCTTATTTGACAGTACTTGTTGGTACAGTAATTTCAAAAAGAACAGCCCTGACTGGTGTGGCTCGGTTGGGCATCGTCCTGCAAAGGAAAGGTCGCTGATTCGATTTCCAGTCAGTGCATATGCCTGGGTTGCAGGTTGGGTCCCTGGTCAGGGTGTGAACGAGAAGTGACCAATGTTTCTCTCTCATGTGGTGCTTCTCTCCCTCTCTTTCTTCCTCCCTTCCCTTCTCTCTAAAAATAAATAAATAAATAAAATCGTTAAAAAAAAGATAAAAAGAGCATAAATCAGCTAGTATAGGAGCAGACATGTAGTAGTATTTGATAAATTGCTGATCATGCAATCAAGGAATTAGGAATTTTCAAAGTTAATTTAAAATCAGGTTATTTGGTTACGTAAAGAATGTGCTAGTTATTTGTTAACAACATTTGTTATTATTTCCTATAATGAAACTATGATGTCATAAGATCCTTTCTTTAATCAGCTTTCTTAATTTACATATAATAAAATGGATCAATTTTCAGTGTACAATCTTTGACAAATACATACAGTTGAGTGGGTAATCACCACCACAATTAAACTGCAGAACATTAACATCACTCTAAAAAGTTCTCTTAACCCCTTTTGCAAACAATTCCACCTTTCTACCCCAGACCTGGCAACCACTGACTTTTTTTCTGCAAAAGATACTTTTTATTTATTAAACTAATATTTATGAGGGTCTGCTCTTTGGAAGTCCTTGAGCTAAATACTTCATGGAATACAAAGATAGGTAAGACAGTTTGTGTCCTTAAATATTTAAAATCTATCCTAGTTTTATGTAATTTTGAGATTATTTGCCTACAACTAATATGGGATTGAATTTTAATATAGGTTTTGCCTTCAAAGGAGGAATAGGAAGAAAATACATTGCAAATGCACCCTGGCTGGTGTGGCTCAGTGGGTTGAGTGCCAGCCTGCAAACAGAAACATCGCAGGTTCAATTCCTGGTCAGGACACATGCCCTGTTGCGGGCCAGATCCCCGTTGGGGGCCTGCCAGAGGCAACTGATTGCACTTTGATGTTTCTCTCCCTCCCTTTCTCCCTCCCTTTCCCTCTCTCTAAAAATAAATAAATAAAATCTTAAAAAAAAAAACTTTTAGGAAATCAAGAGAACTATTGAAATCACTCTTGCCCTGACCCTGACCGGTGTGGCTCAGTTGGTTGCGCGTAGGCTGCCAGTTCAATTCCCTGAGGGGCTTGTGCGAGAGGCAACGAGAGGCAACCAGTGGATGTTTCTCTCACACATCCATGTTTCTCTTCCTAGTTTTCCTCCTCTCTTCCCCGTTCTCTGAGGGTAAATAAATAAAATCTTTTAAAATACATATATATGTTGCAAATGCTTCCCTTTTAGAACACAGAACAAAATCATGAACCTTCATCAATGCAACTCATTATGATTTCTTTAAAAAGGCTCAAAGTTATAATTGCTTGATGTTCCAGATAATTCTTAAAAAGTAAATTGTTTTTAAAATTAAGTAACATACATATAGGAAAAAGTGCAGAAATCTTAAGTGCACAGCTTGATATTTCTAGGTTATTTAGTGTTAACCTACCCTAGCTCTTTGACCAATACGATAAAAAAAGCAACGTCCTAAAGCCTTTTGGTTTAGACAGAATAATTACATCATTGAAAGAAAGAAAGAGATAAGAGAATAATGTTCTGCAAAGGTTCACACAGAATTGTGGGATAAATCGTGAGAAAATGGATGGCACATTAAAATTCATGAGGAAATGTGAATAACAAAGCGATTATTATGCAGGATCAAGGTTTTTTTTTTATCATTACAGAAAGACAAAATCATTATCATGATCTGCCATGTGTTCTTCCTTTGTTATTAGATGCTGGGACAGGCCTATTAGATGTTTTGTGTTACCCAGGGGAATGGTCTCAGTGGTGAGGAATGGTGGCCACGGTGCACGTGGCTTTCCATGATTCTAATAGTAAGTGCATTTAGACTAGTGAAAAAGAGCAAATTAAAAAGAAGGGCAGAACGGCTGGGGGAGGGGGTGTATTTTCTTGTGACTACAAAGAACCACATCTATTCTTCACCTAACTGCCCCTTGCTTCATGCTTTACACCTGCCAATTCCAGAATAAACAAAACTGGTATTTGCATTTGAAGTCTCAGTGGTCAATACAATGGGGACCATAGTTAATTTCAAAAGGGGGTAATACATGTGAATTTAGAAAGATATTAACATCAGCAGAAAAAATACAACCTGGAAAAATAATGCTATAAAAGTTTGTATAGTGAGGTCAAAAATTCACCCACACGATATAACTCCAATTTACAAAGAAAATATTGTTCTTTATTTTCTTTGATGGATCTGATTTTCCCCGCAAGCTTCCATAGTTGGAGGGAAAACACACATGTGTGCGCGCACGCACACACACACACACGCACAAAACCCAGACTTGAAGCTTCTCAATTCAAGCTAACCACATTTTTTTTTCAGTTTAGATAAACAGTTGCTTTTGAATAATACATTTTTCTTTTGGGTAAATGCAAAATATTTCACATTTCTTCCCCTTCCCATGGTTTCTCTTCTATATAATGTCTGGCTGTGCAGAAGGATTTAAGACCTCATGCTGGCATGGAGAGGAGGGACCTCAGATCCCTGTGGGGTCTCAGGGTGCAAATTTGTCCCTGTGGCAGAATGACGTCTCTGTGGATTGGTGGCCAGTGTGGGCCCCTTTCAGATGTGGCAGGTAAAAAGACCTAGTTCTTGGAGAATGCGATGGTATCATCACTGGGGCTGTCGTTTGGCCATTTGTTCTACACACTGTAGCCTCTCAGTTTGCACTAGAGCCTTCCTCATTTCTGTGCTCCCTCACTGGGGCCCCCAGCAGGCCACAGAAGAGCCAGTGCCACTGCATCACGCTAACCCATCCATCCACTTCTCTGTCACAGCTGAACAACTGCTGGATAGGAAGTTGCACCAAGTCAAACAGGAGCAGGGTATAAGTCCTTTTTACTTTCAGCTTTTTCCTCATGCTATCTAACATGTCTTCTTAGTCTAGTAAGTTCCTCCATAGAAAAGCACTCAAGACTTCTCTTTCCCCTTTCAGCACCAAACTTCTTTCTCTCTGGACAGGTTTTTTCTAAATCCTCTTGCTTCACTAGGAGTGGGCAATTTTTCTGCACTATAAAAGAGACCGTTAGGAGTGGTTCCTGAAAGGGTAAGTTGTCTTCCCCTGCAAGACATCTGGGAACTGGGGCGTTACGAAATACTTACATATTTTCCCTAAATATTGTTCCTGTTTCTTTTTGAGGGAGGATGGTCAGTGCTCCCTATTATATATGTCACAGTGTTGGAAAAATTATGACCATCAAGAAGAGAAAAATTAGGTCCTGGCTGGGTAGCTCATTATCCTGTCTGGATAGCTCTTGGTTAGAGCATTATCCTGATACACTAAGGTTGCAGGTTCAATCCCCAGTCAGGGCACATACAAGAATCAACCAATGAATGCATGAATAAGTGGAATAAGAAGTTGACGTTTCTCTATCTTGCTCTCTCCCTTCCTTCCTCTCTCTTTAAACAATAAACATATCTAAAAAATGACAAATATGTGTAATATAAAGTCTGTGTTTCTTAAAATAAGTAATACTAATTATGTACAGTATTAAAATAATCATTAATAATTTTTAGTCTTTCTCACCTTGTGATTTTATGAGTTAAATGTTGAGAAAGTTTTTTTTTTTTTCAGACTAGTACTGTTTCATTTTTCTTTCAAGTAATGTTGATGTTGAAATTTCTCAAATAAACCCAGCTTGCCACCTTCAGGCAAGTGAAAGATTTACAGAGACCATCACCAGAGATAGAATATTAATTTTGCAGATTCCTCAATAATCCATAAATAACAATATTGTGATCACTCTGTTAGCGCCTCTGTGAGATTTCCTCTACCCACAATCTTTCCCTGGCATTTATTGGAATCTTCCCAACTTTCAAAGCTCAGTTCACTTTTTGTTTGTTTTTTCCTTTCCTTTTCTTTCTTCTTCTTTTTCATATTTTTCAAAGTTCAATTCAAATGCCACAAACCCAAGAAGCCTCCCTTGATCATTCTAGCTCGTTTTTCCTCCTCTAAGTATTTTATCTCCTCAAATACATGTCATGCCATAGAAGGTAGTGATCCTATCTTACACATATTTTTTGTGCCTCTGTATAGCTATTAAAAAGGGTGCATATGGGTTGTGCATTCTAATACTGAAAGAATACATGAATGGATGAATGAATGAATAGGAAGTTAGAGTAATCATTGAGCCTTCATTTGAAAGAGGCCCTATTTTACTAATAGAATAATGGGAATCCCACATTTTCACGCATATGTGTAAAGCATTAATTTTCATTACTAACCTCCTAATTAAATTATATCATTGATGAATGAAATGACTCCTTGGTGACTGGATTAAAAAATTACATTGGTGTCAGGTGTGCAGCATAGTGTTTACACATTTCTATAACTTACAGAGTCATCCCCCCATAAGTCTAATACCCACCTGAGACCATATGTAGTTATTACCTAATCAGCCCCTTTTATGAGGAGTTGTTATAAATGCATTTTTAATGAGCACAAAAACATCTCGGGTCCAATGACATCTTCTGAAACCTGGTCAGATAAGTGGCCTTCAGTTAACGGTGAAGGGACTACTTTTGGAGTGTCTTCTCCAGCAGTGCTGGTTAATTATAACAGCAGAAACTGTTGAAAAGTCCAACAAACACTCTTCTTCTTGTATTGATTTTCTTACATTCATACTATTTACAAAATTGGAAAGTTCTGTAACAGAAAGATCTGCTCCCCAAAGTACCCTTTTTGAAAGGTAGTCCCATCTGATTTGCTATATATCTGTTTAACATTTCAGATCTTGTGGTTTACAAAAAAAAAATCCACACCTATTGAAAGCAAGCTTAAGACTGGTGCAACCACTGTGAACACAGTATGGAGATACCTCAAAAAAATAAAAATGGATCTGCCTTTTGACCCAGCGATCCCACGTCTGGAACTATATCCAAAGGAACCCAAAACACCAATTTGAAAGAACATAAGCATCCCTATGTTCATTGTAGAATTATTTACAATTGCCAAGATATGTAAGCAGTCCAGGTGTCTATCACTAGATGAGTAGATAAAACTACTATGGGACATTTACACAGTGGAATACTACTCGGCTGTAAAAAAGAATAAAATTTTACTCTTTGTGACAGTGTGAATGGACCTGGAGAACATTATGCTAAGTGAAATAAGCCACCCAGAGAAAGACAAATACCATATGATTTCACTCATATGTGGAATCTAATGAACAAACTGAACTAACAAGCAAAGCAGAGTCAGACTCATAGATGGAGAGCAGATGACAGCGAGTGGTGGAGGAGAGGTTAGAGGGTGGAGGGATTGAGCAAAAAGGAAAAAGTACTCACGGACATGGACAACAGTGGTGTTGCTGGGGGAGGAAGGTATAAGGAGACTGAATGCTAATGAAAAAATACAATAAAGATTAAATTTAAAAATAGCGAGCTTAATTCTTCTGCCAACAAATCATTCATTCATCCATCCAGCAAATCGAACAAATATTGACAACCCACTTTGAATGACTTTGTTGGGCTCCGAATGTACCATTATTTTCCAAAGTTGCAGCGGCGTGTCTAGATGGGGGAAAGGAGAAGACAATAAACATGTAAATAACTAAAAATGCAGGGTCTGATGAAGGAAATGAATGGCGTAGGGGGCCTAAGTTTTGGACACAACAAAACTAGGCGCTCTGCAGCTCGGTGCCTTGAACAGGTTATTTCAGGATGAGCAAGGCGCGAATGTATTGTAGGGCGTCGCACTGCACGAAGGTTCCAGCTCCGGGAAAAGGGTCACATCCCGTTAGGTGTGTGAAGGCAGAAGAGGCGTGCAGTGACCACTGTGGCTGACAAGGGGTGTCCCCTAACTCTTCTGCGCACAAGAGAAGGAGACACAGGGGAGGGCCCTTGGGGATGGCTTCACCACCCGAGGAGCTGTGCACAGCGGCAGAGGGCGGGAAACCCTTGGCTCGTGGCCCAGGCCGGTCTCCTGGAGGAGCTCTCTGGCCCCCGCGCCACATGTCAGCGAACAGCTGCCCCTCCCCTTGCTCTCAGTCGCACGCGCGGAAGTAAACACCTCTACGTCATCAGGGCGCGTCTTCGCCTTTCCCCTCCCATCTCCCCAGATCGGTGGACGTGCTCACCTCTGCTGCGGGCCAGGTCTATGTCCCGGTTTCCCGCCGTCGCGGGCAGGGCGCCAAGGCGACAAGAGGAGGGAGAGCGGTCCAGAGAGCCCCAGGAAGAGCGGCCTTCGGCGGTTTCCATCGCTGACAGAGGTGCGGTCCGCGGGACGCCACAGAGGCCAGCGAGAGTTGCAGCGTGGGGGTGGTGGGGGGTGATAAAAGTCAGCCTTGGGCACACAGAGCAGAGTAGGAAGGAGGCGCAGCATTCTCCTCGCCCTCCAAGCCAGAGGCGAACTTTGCGGCCGATAAGCAGTTTGGTCTAGAGGGGGGCGGTCCCAGACCCAAGTTGAGTGAAAAACCTTTTGGGGGACAAAAGTGAACCCCAGAGCCGAGACGCGCTCTGCTGTTAAACAGGCTCATAAAGCCTTTGTTCTCTACCCATCTATTCCCCCCTCCCCCGCCTTCGTCGGGCCGCCAGCCTGCCTTTGGGTACCATATAGAGGGAGCCAGTTTCCAGGAGCCAGTTTCCATGGTTACCCACCACTTGGCCTTCTGGGATATGTCACTCTGAACAGGGACCTAACTTGAACTATGAATCAGAAGCAAACACAGGTGGCTTTTGATTCAGCTGAGAGTTTTCTACTCTGTTCTAGTTTTTGGTCTCTTGTTTTGGTCTCTAGTTTTTGGTCTCTTTTGTGCTTCTGTAGAGGTATGCTTACACATACATTGCCTTGCACTAGGCTTACTTTGAGTCATGCATTAGCAAATGCTCAGGTTGTTAGATTTCACTAAAAAGTTCTGGGCTTATAAACCCTCGCTTACAAATTAGACTTAGTTGATTTAATTGAAAAGTCATAGGTTGATCTTTTCCAACCCTAAAGTTTTATTGTCTTTTCAGTTCTGGGAAATTGAGTCAGAGTTTTTTGTTTGTTTGTTTGTTTGTTTGTTAAGATTGTACTTATTTTTAGAAAGAGGGGAAGGGAGGGAGAGAGAGAAACATCAATGCGTGGTTGCCTCTCGCACGCCCCCTACTGGGTACCTGGCCCGCGACCCAGGCATGTGCCCTGATTGGGAATTGAACCCATGACCCTTTGGTTTGCAGGCCTGCACTTAAACCATGAGCCACACCAGCCAGGACTGAGTCAGAGATAATCTTTACAGACCTTTCAGTTGCACAATTGTTTTTCTCATTACAGAAGAGAAAGGATGCACATCACAGGAGGGAGGAACTACTCCAACTTTTCCTATTCAAAAACAGAGAAAAAAGCTTATTCAAGCTGTGAGAGACAATTCATTCCTTATTGTTACTGGAAATACAGGAAGTGGTAAAACAACTCAACTTCCAAAATATCTATATGAAGCAGGTAATTTTATTCTGGGATAATATTGGCAATATTTAAGAAATATCCTCTTAAAGGCCAGTAGGAGTTCTGTGTTCACAAATACTCACCATTTGTTCACAGTCTCAGTTCTTCTCCCGACACACCCTCCCTGCGTCTTCCCTGCTCCTTTATGGTTTTATTTCAGATTCAGGAATTAGTTGAGATGGCATCTTTTCTATTTTTAATTACCACAAGAATCCCAAATAAAATATAGGGAGATACTGATTCTCTGCTGTAGAATAAGGTTGTCTTGCTGTAGACTATTAACCATTAGGTGTTGAAATAATTTGGGGGGAAAGGGATATATTAATATCTGTTGACGACATTGGTATTTCTTGGTTCTTTCTCCAGAGCATTGTCAGGTAAGTATTTAGTCTGTGATTGTGCCAACACCAAGTCAACTGACAAATTACTCTTAAAGTGTCTTTCATTTCATTACGGTAACACTTTATAGCATAAGGTTGATATAGAACAAAATTATATTGGATATTCATATAAAAATAACAAAAATTCCTTAGCTTATATAGTAACTTACTCTTATTCATCAAAACTAAGATGCCATCGATTAAGACATACTACTATTTTATTTTTTTAAGATTTTATTTATTTTATTTTTAGACAGAGGGGAAAGGAGAGAGAAAGAGGGAGAAATATCAATGTGTGGTTGCCTCTCAAGTGCCCCCTACTGGGGACCTGGCCCTTAACCCAGGCTTGTGCCCTGACTGGGGAATTCAACCGGAGACCCTTTTGTTTGCAGGCTGACGCTCAGTCCACTGAGCTACACCAACCAGGGCAACATGCTACTATTTTATGTACTATTAAAGGAAAACTGCCTTCAATTTTAAGATGCATCTCCCTTTCAGATATTTAAAATGGTAAAAAAATAAATGCCTGTAGAGTCTATGTAAGATGGTATATTTAAACTTCTGTGAGCAAGGTAAATCTATTTTAGGAAGAGTGTGTAAAATTTTATGGATTCCTAGAGATTAAAAATTTTTGGCTTACTCTTTAGGGTAAGTTTTTACTTTGAATTTTTAAAACACTAAGCCTAATTAACATATCTACATTTTAAACGGTTATTAATAGGTATTCTTATTTTTAATTCTTAAATTTTCATAATACAAATGTAATACAATATGTTGTTAATTTGCAGAGTTTTGGAAATACTTGAACAATTTGTATTGATTGACCAGGAACAATTTGGCTGTAATAGGAAGCAACTGTTAACATTTTTGTCTTTTACTTCTGGTTTTGATAGGGTTTTCACAACATGGTATGATTGGTGTGACTCAGCCACGAAAAGTAGCTGCCATATCAGTTGCTCAGAGGGTTGCTGAAGAAATGAAATGCACTTTGGGATCCAAAGTAGGATACCAAGTTCGTTTTGATGACTGCAGCTGTAAGGTACAGAGGTTCCATTGATATTTGTGTAAGCACTGTAAAGTTAGGGAAAGAGTAAAGGAAACTATGAAAGATTATAACTCGGAAATTCTATTTATATTTTTAACACAACAAAGCCTTAGAATAGAATTAATTTTTGTTGCCCATTGTTAATGCTTTAGTTCTGGAATCTGTAATGTTTAACCCGTTTTCTGCTTTCTCTGTTGGTTTATAAGTGACAGGTATATTTATTTTTCTTAGGGTTCTCTCATTTTTTTTTTAGCTGCAGGGATCTTACATGTAGCTTACATTTGTATTCTTTAAAAATAACTTTTTATTGTGAAGTATACAATATATATATCGTGAAATATATATAACATAAAATTTACCATTTTAACCATTTTCAGGTGTGCCATTCACTGGCATTAAGAATATTCACAGTGTGTGTCACCATCATCACTATCTATTTTCAAAACTTTTTCATCTTACCAAATAGAAACTCTATATCTGTTACATAGTTACTCCCCATTTCCTCGTACCCCCAGCCCCTGGTAACTTCTACTATTTTACTTCCTGTCTCTATGCATTTGTCTGTCTCATGCAAATGGAATCATACAATATTTTGTACTCGTGTCTGGCTTATTTCATTTAGCATGTTTTTAAGGTTCATCCATGTTGTATGTTTATATTCTTGAAGTCAACGGAAAACTGACAACTTAATTAACAATGTCAGTAAGAAAGTATTTTGTATTGAGCAGCTTCTATATCATGGCACTAACAAGTTTTAAATCGTTTTCTTTTTAATAGTTAATAGTTACAGTTTACGCTCTCTCAGGATCTCTTAATCCTATACCAGATAATAAATAATCCCTAATCTACATATGGTCCGTAATGGGAATGGACATCAATTGTGGCAAAAGAACCACTCTCCAAAATACCACCTTTGCCTTCCTGGTGGTCACTGCTGTGGATTTTTCTTTCCTTTTTTCTTCCATTGTTTTATGTGTATCACTACTGTTAACTCCTGGCCTTTGCACCTTATTCTCATCTTGTTTTAGCGCTAGTTGTTTGACACTAATACTTTTTAAAAAGGAGAATGGGCAGGAAAGAAATTGGGAGGAAATTGCACACCTCACCATTTCCTTTACCTTTTCTCCTGAGTCTTCTA
The DNA here is from genome assembly GCA_004026545.1 of Mormoops blainvillei. Taxonomy (NCBI): domain Eukaryota; kingdom Metazoa; phylum Chordata; class Mammalia; order Chiroptera; family Mormoopidae; genus Mormoops; species Mormoops blainvillei. The sequence goes on from PVJD01001202.1 coordinate 83,800, forward strand.
AATAATGGCTGAGATAGGGAAATGAGTCCCATTTCATTGTTGTTTCCCACAACTTGTTCACCCGAAAGCATTGCATTATGTTACCACTTTTCACTGACTTCGCTGTAGCTTCTTAACTGATCACTTATGTTGCTTTATCCCAGAACGTGCACCTTAGCACCTTATCCCTGTCTCTGTATAGATCATAAGTTTCATAATTTGCCATCATTGTTATCAGACTATTTTATGTACTCTTTTATTTAGTTAGATTAGTTTGATCACTTAATGTGTGTACATTTTGAGGGAAAATTTAGTTTGCAAAGCAGGGGTGAATTTCTGCAGTACTATGTTTGTGTGTGTGTGTTGATATACTCTGTGTTTTGAACATTAGGAAACAGCAATCAAATACATGACTGATGGATGTTTATTGAAACATATTCTGGGAGATCCAAATCTTACCAAGTTTAGTGTCATTATTTTGGATGAAGCCCATGAGAGAACTCTAACTACAGTGAGTATTTTAATATATTGGTTATTTATTAGATGATTTACTTTGGGATAGCTTTTTATTGCATAGAGAATTGCCCCCTCTTACAATTTAACCTATTGAAAAAGGAATTCTTTGGTTAGGAAAGCAAAATATTTAAAGTGAGTTGGTTGTTAGGTGTTTTTGTGACTTACTAGAAATTTACTTTTCTTTCAGGACATCTTATTTGGTTTATTGAAGAAGCTATTTCAGGAGAAGTCTCCTAATAGGAAGGAGCATTTAAAGGTCGTGGTGATGTCAGCAACTATGGAATTAGCCAAGCTTTCTGCATTCTTTGGAAACTGTCCAATATTTGATATACCTGGAAGGCTTTATCCAGTCAGAGAAAAATTCTGCAATTTGATTGGCCCACGAGATCGGGAAAATACTGCATATATTCAAGCGGTATTATTTGGCATCCTTTTTTGTCTTTTTAAAAAAATCTGTGATTCTAGTTGATTGAATAGTTTGATAATTTATTTGTTCCCTATGATTTTAATGGCAGCCCTTATAGGTCCTAGGACTTTTGAGAACCAAATTTAATTTTTCTGTGGAACAGTGAGAGGTGGGAGGGGGGCTATATTTCCATTAGCATATTATGCTTGTGTTTCTTGCTTTAGATTGTGAAAGTGACCATGGATATCCATTTGAATGAAATGGCTGGAGACATCTTGGTTTTTCTGACTGGTGAGCATTTCAGTATCAGAATTAAAATTACTGTACTATTTATAAGAGGGTATGTGGCACCACAATAAATTATTACTTTTCTTGGGAAATCTGGGTACTATTCATGTTGCCCTAGCTTTTTATGATAATCTAAATAGTATTAGATTTTATATCTTACATAAGGTAAATCTATATTGCCATTAAAAACACCAATCTCATTAGTAAACATGTAAAACACACTGACCTTTTGGTAGGAAGATATTAAATGGTAAAGTATTAATGTTTTTATTAGTCTGTCTTATATAGAGCTGTTATCATACTATTCCTGAATCTGAATGATTAATTCCATTATTGCAAAAGACATCCTACCAGCTCCTTTTTTCTTCGAGTGGTGGAATGGTACTGTATGGTAGCAGTACATAAGGTGTGGAATTCATGTCTCATAGATGAGCCTTCTTTTGCAGGTCAAAAATAGAATAGTTAAATCCTAATTAATGTGGTTCTTCAAGTAGCAACATCCTGTGAACAGAAATGAGTCATTTCATTGCTCACCTCCTACTCTGCCTTTAAAGGATGTCAGAAGTGAGACATTGTAACAATCTGCCTTTTTGAGGTTAACTTAAGTATTACACCTAAATGCAGTGTCTCCTGGACTAGATTTCCGTATGTTAATGATGAACTTTACTGGATCTTCCTCAAATACTGTGTTAATAAGATGAAAGTCTTGAAGGTTATAAACATGTTGATTCCTTTAGAGATTTAAATTCCTTGGAAACTGGTGTTTCTTTTATTTTTTGTTTTATCGTTGAGATTTGGTACAAGTTATGCCTTCATCTCCTTTAGATCAAAATGGGAGATTTACAATAACTTGTGTAAAACTGATTTTGATTTAGAAGGCCTTTTTTATTTTCACTCTTAAATTAATTTTGCTATTCAGTTGCTGATGTTGTTTTCCTCCCCTGTTTCAGGTCAGTTTGAAATCGAAAAAAGTTGTGAATTACTTTTTCAAATGGCAGAGTCTGTTGATTATGATTATGATGTTCAAGATACCACTCTAGACGGCTTGTTAATATTGCCATGTTATGGATCTATGACAACAGGTAATCCTCACTACCATAGAAAATTTCACTGATTTTTAAAAAACATTTTATTGAATATTCACATGTATACAGCAAAGTGCACAGATCCTATATGTTTACTTTTAGGTCAGTGAATTTCACAAACTGATCTCATTTTTGTAACTAAAGCCTAGAACATGAAACAGAACTTAAGAGAACCAGCATCTCTTTGAGAGATTTTTTTTCCCCTGTCTTTTCACATTTACTTTTTCAAGAGCCTTCAACATGCCACTTAATATTGTTAAAAGTGAGCTATGTCTTCTCCCAGCAGAAAAATATTGTCGGTAATTTTTTGAGATAAGGACTATGATTTCTTGATAGTAGTACCATTAAGTTAAACCTGATTTGCTACGGCCACACAGTTTCTAGAAAGCATACATATCCAGATATATCTGAGACTAAGCTCAGTGGATTTTTTTTAAGTATCCAAACATTAGTCTGCTTTTCAAGAATGAAGTAACTTCAAAGAGCAAGTGCAAACTTTTATTCTGATATTTGTTCATGATAAATAATCGTTAAATGAGGTTTAGAGTTTTTTGTATAAAATTATTTTATTAGGAATTTGATTTGTAAAACTAAATGGAAATTAATTGTAGCTACCTAGAAGTTGATTAGATTAGCATTTAATGTAATGTAAAAAGCATTTATATTTTTATATTTTATGTGTATTTTTGTTTTTGTTGAATAGGTGGTTTTTCTAATATTAATAAAAAAATGTTCAGGACTTTTTGTTGGTAAATAACCATAGACCACATGCTATTATAGAAATTTCTTTTGTGGTGATATTAAACCCTTACTCTTAATATTGAAATCTATTTTTAGGTTTTTACATCTTAAAGTGAATTCTTAGGGTCATTATTAGATATTTAAGGTCCTTATTGTTTTCTGGGGATTTGCTCTAATGACTCTTAAAATTTACTTTGTAAGTGATAAGGTAATTAAGAATATCTATGGTTGCTTTATTATTAACCATTAACTAATTATATATTTTTCCATTTAAAGTAAAAAATTTCATTTTTCTCTTCTTATTGCCACATTGAAAATAATGTTCTATGCTATTACTTCTTTTGTAACATCCTGAAATACAGTTTTTATACTGTTAAAAGTTGCTAGTGACTTATTTCTCAAACCTCATGGCTATTATGTATTTTAATTTTGTGATAATAAATCTCTTTAAAATACTTTCCTTTGGGATACTGTTTAATGATCTGGTTCCCCTGACCAACCCTCCCAGCCTTTGTACCCTTCTATATGTGACTATTTTCTAAGGATTAATTCTTAGAATTCTCTGTTTTGGTGAAGTTGGCTTCCAGGACTCACCTGTCACTTCTCTGTAGGTGATTCCTGAAAGCGCTCTCTAGTTCACACCCACTCTTGCAGTCTAGACCTCCTGGGTCTCCTCACTGGGCTTTCTGGTCTGTGCATCATGTCATCTAGGTCAGGGTCCGTGGCCTGTTAGTAACTGGGCTGGGAGTAAAGCTCACCTGAGCTCTGCCTCCTGTCCGTCTGTCTCCTCGAATCCCTCTGTCTTCCAGGAAACCGGTCCCTGGTGCTAAAAAGGTTGGGGACTGCTGATCTAGATCATTCAATCCAAACGGGTGGCAACTCCTGCAGATTTTCTTTTATCCTTGTCCTATTCAGGTTATTCATTCTTTTTCTTTTTTTCATTACCATTGTTAGAATTGGGATCCTCAGGCAGCTTTCCTGAGTTGGTAACGTAGCCTGCTCACCTGTTTCCCCTGATTTCATTTACCACCCTACGCGCAGTGGTGAGCGCAGTCTTACAGCAGCACAGCTCTGATGGTGTCAGTCTCCTGTTGGGTACCTTCAGCTGCTCCTTATTACCAGCTGAATTAAAATGCCAACTTAATAACTTGGCATTCAGTGTCCTTCTATCATGACTTCAACCTGCTTTCAGCTTTCATTCCCGCTGTATGTGTAAATGGTAAAGATGTGGGACTGGGTCAGAGTAGAGCCATCATGGAAGGGTTTTGTTTATTTTAGTTTCCTTTCTGCTTCTACAGGCACTATAAGGGTGTGCTACTGGCAATCCATTACGAGCAGAGTAGCATTTATTACAGCAGTTTGTAACAGTGCAAAGTGGCATTCAGCTGGAGCTGATGAGGTACTAAGTAATGGGTGGTGAGGTGGAGTGAGTTGAAGTAGAGAGTGTCAGTTCCCCGGACCATAGACGTTTTTAAGCCTGCTTAATATATTATAGCACTTACTTTCTTTATTGCTACTTTGGGTGGTGGGGAGAGACACTATTATCATGTTATTTTCTTTGTTTCCTATTGTGCTTCAGGAACAGAAAACTTGCATTTCGGAGTGAGGAAAGGGAAGAAGGGTTTCCTGCTTGTAGCCTGTAGTAAAGAGGGTTCAGAAATGGCCCATATCTAGGTTTAGTGACTAGGTAAAAATTATGATGTGAATATTTTATATTTGCTTATGTCTGGGCTAGTCGTGAGGGTGGCTGACTGTTTTAAAGAGACATCTTAAAATATGTCCTTAGTTGGCATAAAAAGTTTTCATCTGTCAGATATGAAGAGGTGCTGTGTATCCTTTCTGCTGCCTAGGTTACATGGTCCTGCTCCCTGGGCTCAACGCCCCTGACCCCCAACCTTTGTGATATTCTCTCAAGTTGCAAATGGTGGTGGTATTTTTTTGTTCCTTTACCACCCACATCTTTTTTTGTGACTGTGTTTGCTATTTCCTTAACTTGAACTCCTCCTTTCTCTTTTATTCTCCCCTTTCACTGGCTGAAATCCTGTTACTATGTTTCACCAACTCCATAAAAAATGTTTCCTGATTCCCCTCTTCGATCTCTTCTTCATTTGAACCACAGCTTTGCTGTACCTCTTGTGGCACTTCACACATTCTGCCTCGTGCTGTGGTTGTCTCCTCCTGAGAGACTGAACTTCTTGAAGGCAAGTACAATCTGTTGAAAAAGTCCTGATTAAATATTTGTTAGACTGAGTTGCAGGTGTTTTACTTTCTGCGGACATTCTTTGAATGTCTTGCATTGAATGCTCTGTCTAGAACCTTTTTCTTATTTCTCTCAAACCTTTTTGCTCTTCTGACTTCCTTCTTCAGTTTGAGATATTACAGTTCCTTAGATTTGTCATGCATCTAGGGAAAACTGAACCCCACAAACATTTATGAACTGAAATATACCTGCGTCTACGTAAGTGACAAATATTTTCATGGAGTTAGACAATTTTAGCACTAAAAGTAGTTATCTAATTCAGTGCTCCTTAGCCTCTTTTGGAGGTTAGGGCCTCAGACTCTTTTGACAAGGTTATGGAAGTCATGGCTTCTTTCCCTAGAAGAATGCACATATACCAATATATATATGTTCTCGTATAATCGAACTCCTTTATTTTACAGATATAGGCTAAGCGATGTTCCTAAGGTCACATGGTACATCTGTATTTTGATGACTGGTTATTTATTCAGTAGTGGGTGATAAAACAGTACGTGTTTCCTGAATACATGAGGAAAAAGGAAAGGAGTTTTACTCTGAGTTAGTGTACATTTGAAATGAGGAAAATCTGCTCAGATTATTGCATAAATCCCAAAATAGTTTTCTTTCTTCCTACAAAACAAAGACTTTATTTCAGTATGGCAGGTACCTAGAATTTGCTTTGTTTACAATAGTTTCTTTAGATGTTAAGATTAAAGGTATGGGGGAATAAAGTTAGTGAGCCTCACATAAAAACTTTTACTCTATGTGGCGCCTCCCCAAATGAGAAAATTTTTTTTGTCTTATAAAGAAATACATGCTTTAAAAAAAAAATCAAAGTAAGAAAATAATTAAACTTACTCAGATCCCACCAACATGGTTAAGTAATGATCGCTATTAATCTTTTGAGATATATTGTTCTGGAGCTTTCTTTATACATTTAAATATATTTTTATTGTTTAGCTTTTTAAGCAAAAAATGGAATTATGTTATATGTGCTCTTTTATGTTTTTCTTTTTTGCCCTTTGTAGAAGTCTTTAAAACTATAGAAAAGTACAAAAAAATCCATATCTCACTATGCAGAATTAGCACACTGTTAGTTCGCAGCACATTTGCACCACTTCCCTTTAAAGAAAAATTAATTGAGGAAAAGTTATACAGTTTTATTGTAAAGAATTCAAGCATTGTACCAAATTACAAAGGTAAAAGTAAAGAAATCACTTCAAATTCCTCCATCTGGAAATAACCGTATAATATTAGGAAAACCATTTTTCAAGGGAGTGTGTGTGTTTGTGTACACATATAGAAGGATAACTAAATAGGTGGGTAGGTTAATAGAAATGCTTCTTTAAAGTGAGATTATACCATTGCTTTTTAATTTTTTATTTATTGATTTTCCTTAGAGTGAGAGGAAGGGGGAGAGAGAGAGAAACATCGATTTGTTGTTCCTCTTACTTATGCATTCACTGGTTGATTTTTGTACGTGCCTTGACTGGGGATGGAATCCGCAACCTTGGCATATTGGGATGATGCTCTAAGCAACTGAGCTTCCCAGTTAGGGCACTATTACTTTTCAAAAAGGTATATAATTTTACTTGAATTTACTTGAAGGAATTGTTAAACTTCAAGTAAATCTTTACCCCATAAGATTATATTTTATAAAAGATTGCTTTAAAATTTAAAAAGATGAAAAATATTAAGTTAATATCTTCTTTTTAGACCATATTTGAATGGAGATCTTATCTGATCAGGATTTAAGTACTTTTAGTCCCCTATATCGTCCCCTTCTAATTTTTGTTAGTTATTTTTACATTATTTAGATGTATTTAGTGTTTACCATCAACTTTTTTTGACCGTGGATTTTCCATTTCTACATTTTTTTTGGTTAATTTGAGTTTGGCTGGATTTTGTTAACTTTTTTTTGATAGAAGGGCTTTTGAGTGTTATTTTTTGTTGCTCTTTTATGTTTGAGAATGTCTGGCTTTTGCCTTTATACTTGAACTACATCTTGGCTGGGTTTTATGTTCTTGGGTCACACTTTCTTTTTCTTAGAACTTGGTAGACGTTGTCCAGTTGTCTTCTGGCATTGAATGTTGCTGCGGAGGAGTCTGAGGCCAACCTGATTTTTTTCCCCCTCCTTGTAAGTGATTTGCTTTTTCTGTCTGATTACCTGAAAATTTCTATTTTTATCCTTAAAGTTCAGTAGTTCTAGGATATATTTCTTTTCTTTCTTTCTTTTTTTTTTTTTTGGTGTTGACTGTTTTATATTAAAGTTTCCTGGAATTGAAGTGCTATTTTTAAAAAATCAACTTTATTGAGGTATAATTTACAGACAATAAACTATGCCTGTTTTAAGTATTATGGTTAATGGAGTTCGACAAATGTACATAACTGTGTAACCGTAACCACAAACAAGATTTATGTTTCTTTTTTTTTAAAGAATTTTATTTATTTACTTCCTAGAGAGAGGGGAAGGGAGGGAGAAAGAGAGAGAGAGAAGCATCAATGTGTGGTTGCCTCTCGCACGCCCCACTACTGCAGACCTGGCCAGCAACCCAGGCATGTGCCCCAACTGGGAATTGAACTGGCGACCCTTTGGTTCGCAGGCTGGCACTCAGTCCACTGAGCCACACCAGTCAGGGCAGATTTACTTTTCTTATGTGCTCTTTTGATCTACAAATTCAATTCTTTATTTCAGGAACATTTTTTGGTGTTATATCTTTGAATATAGCTTTTGTCTATTTATTGGCTTCTCCACATCAGGGATACTAATTATTCTTATGTTGGATTGCCTATCTTCCATATTTTTTTAGCTACTTTCTATTTACTTTCTCTTTCAGCTGCATTTAGGGATTCTCTCAAACCCTTTCTCTGTCAGGAATTTCATTTTCAGTTATGTTAGTGAGAATTCTCAAGATATTTTTGACTTTCCCAAAAATGACGTCTGGGCAGGGGTAGAGCTTGAGTTGAACAGTTTTAACTCTGCTCTGTTCCAGAATCCTCATTCTTTTTCCTTCTTTGATTCACAGTTTCTGTTTATTGCTTTATGTTCCTTTTATTTTGTCTCTCTCAGACATAGTTCTGCTTTGGGATCTTTTGAGGGTAACTTGGGACAAGAAATTCTATAAGAGTTTCAGTTAACCTTAACAAATAATATGTCATATACACATATATCTTAGGAGCATTACTCCATTGAGTGTTGAAAGTTTTCTCCTCAATATTCTTATTTCTTGGTAGACTTTGGAACATCTTTCTGCCTCTGCGCCTTAGTCCATCTGCCCCCTCACCCAGTTAATAATATTTGAGTATCTTATTAGGTACTGAGATAGATGGGATAAGGTATATCAGAATCTTTCTTAAGTAGGAAAACCAGAGAATGGAAGTAATCAGTAGAATTACTACATCTTAATGAAAGTACTCACTTTTCCCTTTCGTTCCTAGAGAGTGACAGTGTGCTTTAAGATGTATATATTCAGCTTTTTTCCAAACCTTTATAAACAGACAAACTGGCATTTGTTTATGCTTGTGGAATACGGTGTTAAGTGTGGATAAAACATAAATGTGAAACAAGTAAGAGTTCTGTCAAAACCCCAGTTTCAGCACTTTTTAATTGATTATAGTGAACAAAATGGTAAAGACACTTACATTTTGCTGAAGACTAAAACAAATTGGTACTTTTAGAAGTGGGTTGATTGAAAAATAGACTTGATTATAGATAAATATGTTTAGAAAGGACATTTCTAACTTAGGTAAAAGTTTAGGGTAATATGAAATTTTAAAGGTAGATGGGTCTTAATTAATTATATAATGCATTTTTTTTTATTCACGAATTCCTTCAGCTTTACTGAGCACTTCTATGGTCCAGGTGTTGTTTTAGGTGCTGGGATATGTCTTGTGTATTAAAAAAAAGTTCTTATTCTCATAGAGCTACATTGTAGTAGAGTAAATAGATAGTAAATAAGTGTATAAACATAATTTAAACTACAAAGTAGTATTATAATTCTTTGAATCATCTGAAGATAAATCTATCTAAATCTAAGAACTATCAAAAAAGTAATTTTTAGCACATGTTTTTCACCAGATTCTTCAAATCTGAAAGAAATAGATCTTTTGGGAGTTATTTTAATAGTTACATCAAAACTTCTCTACAGACATTTTTAAACTCTGCCTTTCTAACACTTTTTTACTTTTGAAATTAATTTCAGAATGATGTAGAAGAATGGCAACATTATTCAACTTGGTTTTTTTTTTAATTAAAAAAAAATTGATTGATTTGAGAGGGAGGAAGAGAAATGTCAGTTTGTTGGTCCACTTATTTATGCATTGGTTGCTCCTTGTTACGTGCCCTGAGTGGAGATTGAACTTGCAACCTTGATGCATGGGGACAATGCTCTAACCAACTTAGCTACCTGGTTAGGGCTTCAACTTGATTTTAAATTGGCCTGTATGGTCAAGCCATTTGACCCCTGGGCTTTAGATTCTCATCTATAAAGTGAGATGATTGGTCTAGTTCCACGATTTTAACAACTGTGCTCTCTGTGCCACTCCTTTTCTTTCTCATAATAGTCTAGCTTTTGTCTGTTTTATATATTGGGAATACATGGACCTTTGTAAGATTTTATTTGAAAACAACCTTTGTACTTTATCGGAAAACAGGTTTTATTAGGATCTTCTTGGCTGCCGAAAAAAAGAAACTGGAGGTTACTTAAGCAGAAAAATGAACTTTGTATGCAAATAAGGGCATTTCTTGTGGAAATCAAATGCAGCCAGGCATGTAAAATGTTTTTCTTTCTTCTTCCTTTCTTTTAAAGATTTTATTTATTTATTTATTTATTTTTAGAGAGAGGGGAAGGGAGGGAGGAAGAGAAAGAAACATCAGTTGGTTGCTTCTTGCATGCCACCAGCTGGGAACCTGACCTGCAGCCCAGGCCTGTGCCCTGACCAGGAATTGAACTGGCGGCCATTCGGTTTGCAGGACAACACCCAACCAGCTCACTGAGCCACACCAGTCAGGGCTTTTTAAAAAAATAAATAAAATAAAATTAAAAAAAAAAATATATATATATAATATACACATATACACACATATGTTGTTCTAATATATAATGTATAATATAATAGTAAACACATGTAAAATAAAAAGTTTTAAAGACTATCATGAAAATAAAATAGAAATGCTAATAATTACTTTTCACTTCCCGGTAGATTGACTTGTGCCAATCCCTGGAATGATTACTCCTAGTTTTTGGAGATCATTGAAATAGATGATCCATCCAGATTCCTTGCTTGGAAGTTCCTTGACCTCTTTAGTTAGTGATCTTTATCTTCATCCCTCTTCAGCCACCCATTCAAAAGTTTACATCCTGAACTTTGTCATTACCATCATTTCTGATCTCAGTTTTAAATATCTTTCTGATGGTTACTTCCTGTTTTCCTAACCCCAACTACTGTCCTAAGTCAGCAGTTTTCAAAATGCATTAACACTAGTCCTTTGCTAGCCTTCACCTAACTCTTTTGCCCATACTGTAATTATTTCCTTGCAGAAATTCTTAACTCTCTTTTCTAGTTCTCTGTATAACCTGACAGGAGAGGGAGTCTGGCCAAATCCATCTTTCTACTTAATTTACACCCAGGCCTTAAGCGGCCTGGGAAGTGTCAGGGATCCAGAAATACTCTCTTGTCAACTGTTGTGTCTGATTCATTTTTTTTCTCTCTTTAGACTATTTTTTCTTCTTCATTTACATTAGTCACTTTATTATGGTTCATACATTTATTTTTCCTCTTTGCAAGAGAGTAGCCTAATGAAATTGAGCATCTCTTGGACCCTCTTCCAAATTCACAAGAGAATCACATTGGCTTAGCCTAGGGGAGCTGTTTATCCGTGGTACAATGAAGTGTGGCCAGAGGAGCAAAGTACCATACTACAAGCATTGCTGCTGGGGCCTCCCCTTCAGAATGTGTGGGTAGTGGAAATGAGTGTGGTATTACTTGTTTAGAGAGGCAGTCATGACTTGGGCAGACACTGAAAAGGTAAAAACCCCTAAGCTGATCAATCTTTAAGGCAGAGAGAGGTCCTTAATCTGTAGTCCATGGATGGGAATTGGTGGTAATTTTTTGTGTACATATGTGTCTTTTAATGGAGAAGAGGTCCACAGTTTTAAAATGTTCTCAAAGGAAGCTATGACCTACATAAAGGAGTCTACTGTAGGGTTTATTTTAGCAATAATAATTTGTGATTCCATGGATCTTGAAATCTTAACAGTGAAAGGTGAGGAAAAAAGAGTTTTGCTATTATATTTTGAATTCAAGATAAATAAAGAGGTGAAGAAAATTAACTTTTAATGGAAAGAAATTAGTTTTTCAAATCTTGAGTTTGACAAATGCATGTTATAAGTTAGTATTTTCTTTTTACATATATTGTAGATCAACAGAAGAGAATATTTTTACCACCTCCACCTGGAATTAGGAAATGTGTCATATCTACTAATATTTCTGCAACATCTTTGACAATAGATGGAATCAGGTACAACTTTTAAAATTTATTTTAAAGCCAAGAAAACCACTTAGCTAATTATAAAACAGTGAGTTTGTGTCTCTGTGCCCTCCACTAACTCACTTCTTACCTGCTTAACTTTTAATCACCTATCATTTTTGTAATTATTGATTGCAGTGAATAGGAAACAGAGTAGGAAGTGCATATAATATTTCTGTTCACACTTTTTACCTACTCGTACTTGGAAACTTACAACTTTCCCTTCCCAAATTAAGATTATGCATAATACGTCATGGGTTTCACTGAATAGGAGGCCAGACCTGTTTCTCTGTACTCCCATTTCCAGCGTATAGCTACAGTGATCTGTTCCTTTCTCAGCTGGCAGCGCCACTTGGTAGAGTAAGCTTTGTATATCCAAGTGTTTGTCTGGAGGTACTGTTTCTCACTTTTCACCTTTTTATGGAATGACCTATGATGCAGGTCTCTTTCTTTTTAAGGTTTTATTTATTTATTTTTTAGAGAGAGGGGAAGAGAGTGAGAAAGGGAGAGACACATTGATGTGCGAGAGAAACATCGACCAGCTGCCTCTTACACGCCCCCGACTGGGGACCTGGCCTGCAACCCAGGCATGTTCCCTGACCAGGAATTGAACCGGCGACCCTTCAGTCCTCAGGCTGGTGCTCAATCCACTGAGCCACACCAGCCAGGGCCAAGTCTCTTATTTTAATGTAATCAACGATGCCATGAAATTTTGGGGTAGATATAGTAGAGAAATACTTGGAAAGTAAGTCTACACTGATGGCTAATGTGAATGACGTTCTTTCAGGCTTTTGAAACATATCCATTTTGGGTATTATCTTTTGCCCAATGTATTTTTTTATCCTTAACTAAGCCTCTCTAGCATTAGAAGGCTGCACCTGAATCTCTAAAATCGTATATATATTTTTTTGGTAAAAAGATCACCCAGATCTGAAAGGAAGTTTTAATTTCTTCTACTTTTCTCCTTTGTTTTAAAAATAATGGTTTCACTGAGGGCTGAGGGGAGCATCTCTCCTGAGTAAATTAACCTCTGCAATTTTCTGTTTTCAGCAAAGGCAAAAGTTATTGAATATTGTGTTTCAGAATGTTCCCTTAGTAAATGGTAGACTTACTGCTACTTCTAATTGGTTTTTTACCTGACTTGTTCTCCAGTTAGTTGACTTGCAATGACATTGTTAAAGGCCAGCTGGGATTAAGCTTCTGAACCCATGATAATGGTTAGAAGTGACTGTCAAGTTTTATTTTTTTTTAAGAGGAGAAATTTATATAACAATGAACATTTAAAAGTGAACAATTAAGTAGCGTGTAATACATTCACAGTGTTGTGCAACCACCACCTCTATCTAGTTTTAAAACCTTTTCATCACTCCAAAGTAAAATCCTGCACCCTTTAAGCAATAGCTCAGAATATGGTGTGTATTCCATTATATGTAGATACCGTAATTTGTACCTCTGTTCAGTTCCTGACGCGTCGTGGACAACCTTTTGGCTTTTACAAATAGTCCTACTGTGGACATACATCTACAAGTATTTGTTGGCTGCTGTTTTCAGTTCCTGGGGGTACATACTTAGGAATGGATTCCTGGGTCATCTGGCAGTTCTCTGCTTAACGTTTTGAGGAATCTTCAAACCATTTTCCACGTTGGCTGAACCACTTTACACTTTCAGCACCAATGTAGGAGGGCTCCAATTTCTTGACTTTCAGGTTTTACAGTTAACATAAAAGTCATCATGTAGTTGTTAGTTTGGTAGAAAAGGAGAATCCAAAGTGTTTGAAAATTCACAGGTCTTTTCTTATTTTCTGGAAACTTAACTTGTTTTCATTCTCCTTAGATATGTGGTAGATGGTGGCTTTGTGAAGCAGTTAAATCACAATCCCAGATTGGGGTTGGACATCCTGGAGGTGGTTCCAATTTCAAAGTAAGTCTATGTCAAGCCTTTTTGTTCAAAGAACAGTTGATCAGATAATTTCTAGTTGGTTCCGGGGTGGGAAGTGAATTGTTTAGGAAACCCACAGAACATTTTGGGGACTTTTGTTTTTTTTCTTCCAAAGGAGTGAGGCGTTACAGCGAAGTGGCCGAGCTGGTAGGACTTCCTCAGGAAAATGCTTTCGGATCTATAGTAAAGATTTTTGGAACCAGTGTATGCCCGACCATGTGATCCCTGAGATTAAGAGAACTAGTTTGACATCTGTAGTTCTCACCTTAAAGTGCCTTGCCATACATGATGTTATAAGGTATGTAGACAGCTTTAAAAAAAAGAAAAATGTGTTAGGGTGGAGCCACATTATTTCTCAGAAATTCTTTTGAAGTATTTGGCTCAGACCGCTCCTCCATTTCAAGGTTTAGCTAAACCCGTGTAAAAGCCTTCTTTACATTGTTTTACTAGAACTTGGTCCCTTGCTAATATTTTAACCTTGATTTAATGGTGTGCCTCATGCTGATATTATTTGGGTTGTTTAGTGACCACTGGTTTATCTGTTTTGAAAGGCATATAATGGCCTTAATTCTAGCCAGAGAAGGTTTTTTTGTTTGTTTTTTGTAGCATCTTTTGTATGGCCAGCATTGTACCATGCACTGTGAGAGACAGGGTAATACTCCAGTAGTTTTTTTGCTTTCACTAAGCTTAAGTTACATCAGAGAAACAAGATTCAGATACACAAAGAAACGAATAGAACAACTGCTAAATTAGTCAAATGTTAAACTATACAATTAATTGGTATAGGACAGTACTATAGAGGCTTGAAATTTCATATTACATACACATGGTAGAGGGAGTAATGAAGGAAAGTACTGTCTTCATCTTAATTTTGGGCTTGTCTGGGAATGTAAAAATGTCAGGAACTTGGGAGAAGGTGGCCATGCATTCTTTTAAATTTATTTATTTATTGATTTTTTTTTTTAAGAGAGAGAGAGAGAGGGAAACATCAATTTGTTGTTCTACTTATTTTAGGTATTCGTTGGTTGATTCTTGTATGTATCTTGACCGGGGATTGAACCCGCAACCTTGGCATATTGGGATGACGCTGTAACCAATTTAGCTACCTGGCCAGGGCTGCATTCTTTAAATTCATAGTGAGAGGGGAAGTAATTACTAGATGCATCCAAATACATATTATATACTCTAGGAAAATCAGTTGAAAAAAGTTTTGGATAGTTATCATAAGACCAGAGATTTTCTAAATGAGAATATAGATCCTAGAAAGAGGAAAGCATATAATATATGAAATTCCAACTTTAATCATAAATGATATCAGTGAAGAGGTATTTAAATAAATCTAAATGGCCAAACAGAAAACTTTCAGGTGAACCCAGATTTGAATATAATATTTACAAAGGATAGCAGAGTAGCATATAACCAAGAATAAATATTAGAAAAACAGAAACAACAATTACTTCATATCTGTACTTATTTTTTCCATCTTAAGTTTTAAGATTTTTACTGTACTAAAAGTATAGTAAACTACAGGAAAGGAAAAAAGAAAGATTTCTCTCCCCCTTCTTTTTAAGGTGTGTGTAGAATAAGGAGAGATAGAACCAGTAATTGGCATAGATGGTATACTATTCATAGATGGCAGAAAGAAAACAGAGCTTTTCAGTTATTTTGCTTTCCCTTTCTCCTCCATCAAGAACGATTTTAAAACTGGGAAGATGAGAACAAGTCTAGATAAGGAAGAATTGATGAATCAAGATGAATTAGAAAATAATGAGATGAACACCTAACAACCATAAGTGAGTCTTTCTTGAGGCTTTAGACATTATTTCCATGGTACTAAAATAACTTGCACATTTAATGTCAAATGTGTTGTGGGTCATCTATGAGAAATTATGCAGAACAGGTTACCAGAAAATTGTGCGAAATGCAAATGTCTTAATTTTTCCATTTAGGAAAATGGCAGATTTTGGGAACAGTAACTCTGACATTGATTCTTAGCAGATCCTAGTATAGTTTATTGGAAAATGGTTTAAGATAATTTAATAGTGATTTATAATAATCAGTGTGAATCAAAATCATTCCAAAGACTCTGTCATTATAAACCATCTCCTTTTCAGTTTGAAGACAGGACCATCCACAATAATGGGTGTGCCACAAGAATTTATTGAATGATTACCTAATGTCTCTTATTTTCAATACAGTATTTAACAAGATTACATTTGACAACTTTGTGAATAAGGTGACAGTAGCGCTGAATAGAGTTTAGATGTCAAATAGCCAAATCCATAAAGTCTGGATTAATTGCTTAGTGTGGCCTTAGGTAGAGGTTTTACTGTTAGTATGCTGAGCTTTGCCCTCTCCTGATAAGCATTTTTAGTGAAATTATTAGATAAATATTGAAGTCTTGATTATCAGGTTTCTGGAAAATGTCTTGCTATCTAATTGGTAGATAATAAAAACCAAGATTTAGAATGATCTCCACAGGTCAGAACGTTGGACAAAAGTTACAAGGTAAAAGCCTGAAAGGCTACATCTTATAGCCTGTGTTTTGGTTGCACCTTAAGGAAATTCATGTGGAAAATATCCGAAATTATCAGATTACCACAAACTTAATATGGTTTGCAATATTATGCTGTTAAAAAACAATTTTAAAAATCCCACTGGCATAGACTGGTTATGTTAATAGACAGCAGTGTCCAGATGACTGGGATGGTAGCATCCCTGTTGTGTGCTGGTCACTCTACATTTGGAGTTTAGTTTTGGATATTGTTGTTTTATGAGAAGCTTGACAAACTAGAATGTTTCTAAAAGTTGACAGATATAGTGAGTCTCTTAGAAACCAAATAATACAAGGAGTTTGGCAGATTAGCAATTTATATAATCAAGGGAGAAAAATAATTGTAGCTTTTACAAATCTGAAAGGGGGTTTATATAGAAGAGGAAGCTGACTAGTTTCACACTGCCCTAGGGTAGGGGTCACACACTGTGATCCAGGCTCACTGACCATTTTTATAAATAAAATTTTATTGCAAAATAGTTATGCCCATTCAAGCATGGCTGCTCTCTCTACAGCAGCAGAGTTGAGTTATTGTGACAGAGACCATACGGCCTGCAAAACCAGGGTATTTACCACTTGACCTTTTACAGAAAGTGTTGCAGACTTGGAAAGCTGACTGTAGTACAGTCTATGAAATTTTTATTTATTTGTTTTGTAATAGAGCATCAATCCTGGAATGGACTTTTGCGTGAGGTATTAGACCTTTTGTCCTTTGTTGGACCTTTTTC
Source organism: Mormoops blainvillei (assembly GCA_004026545.1). Taxonomy (NCBI): domain Eukaryota; kingdom Metazoa; phylum Chordata; class Mammalia; order Chiroptera; family Mormoopidae; genus Mormoops; species Mormoops blainvillei. Next base: position 100,803 of record PVJD01001202.1, read on the forward strand.
AAGGTGAGAAATTGGAGTAGATGATGTGTCATCTCAAGACTTATGGTGGAAAAAATAATTCAGTGCAGAAATATTAAGTAACCGTTGTTCCTGTTTAAGAGAGTATGTGTGTGTGTATTCATATTCATGCTTGGTTATATGCCACTCTGTTATCCTTTGTGAATATTATTAATTGTCCTATGGTATTGTGGTTATGTAAGAGAATCTCCTTTGTTTCAGGGGATGCATGTTGAGTATTTTTGGGGTGAATTAGCATTGCATTTGCAACTTGCCTTCAGAGTTCAGGAGAAAATAAGTACATACACATACATAAAACAAATATGATGAAATTAATTGAATATACTTACCTTTTTGTCAAAAGCCGTTTTGAAATACTGTTAAACAATTTATAATTTTTAGCCACTTCCAGGGAATTTTTCTCCATTGTTTTATAAAATTGTAATAAAAACTGTGGACCAAAGAACGGTTTTGTTCTTGACACTGGTTATGAAGAATGAGGCAGGATTAAGGTAAGAGGAATTGCAAGTGTGTTCCAGCTAAGAAGATCAAAAAGAGGTGTTTCTTGAATTAATAGAAGACTGATTCAGAAAAAAATTGTTTCCTCCTTTGCTGAATGCATGATCATGATCATAGAATGACTAAAAATCAAAAACAAAAAAGGAAAAAGAGAGATTCGAAAAATAGGAGAGCTAAAATCTTTTAAAGAAATTTTCAAATCTGTATAAAATCTTAGCGTTCAAGAAATAGAATCTTGCCCTGACTGTTGTGGCTCAGTGGGTTGGGCATTGGTTTGCAAACCAAAAGGTTGCCTGTTCAATTCCCGATCAGGGTACATGCCTGGGTTGCAGGCCAGCTCCTCGTTGGGGGCGTGAGAGAGGGAACTGATTGATGTCTCTCACCTGTCGATGTTTCTCTCCCTCTCTTTCTCCTGTCCTTCCTCTGTCTCTAAAGATAAATAAAATCTAAAGAAGAAAGAAATGGAATCTCATTTTATATCTCATGTCAACACACAGGTTTCCCTATTTGGATCCACCTAATGAGAGACTTATTTTGGAAGCCCTTAAACAACTTTATCAGTGTGATGCTATTGACAGGTAAAAAAAAAAAACAACCCACAAAACCCCTCCCCCAAAACCTGACCACAACAGATGCTAATCTCTTTTTAAAATAGAGTTCTTAATACTTTCCTTTATAAGTAGAAAATGAGTCGTTTGATATGAATGGATTGTTTTACCTGAAATTAGAAATCATCATCCTCAGTCTTTCTTCACCACAATTCTGAATTTACAAACTGTACCATAAAACTAATTTTGCTTAATATTGGTACTATTTAACAAGTAATTTTGGAGTTCTATTTCAGTGCTAGGTATTATGCTGGACACATCAAAATGATAAGAGAGCCTAAGTCCTTGTTCTCATGTTTGTGCGATGGGGGAAAATTTGGTAATTATCATTCTTTTGTTATGTCAAGGATATCTTCTGCGTTTCTGTAGCATTTTGTGTCTTATGTTATACTAATTTACTCTGCATCATTGTTTAGTTTTTTTGGATGTATTGGCCCTTGGCAACAAGGAATTTGTTATCTTTATGTTTCTCTCATCAATGACCATAGTGTATTATGTTTCTTACATTGAATTGAATTTCTGGGTGTGATTTAAGATAATCTAAGTTATATCTGATTTATTCTGACGAGACCGGGCGCGTTCAGGGTGGTATGGTCATGGACTATATCTGATTTATGCTGAATGATGAACATTTTATTTGTATTCTCCCAAGGTAGAAAGACCTAAACTTTTTCTTTCTATTAAGGAGTGGCTATGTGACCAGATTGGGTTTGTCTATGGTGGAATTTCCTCTCCCTCCACATCTGACATGTGCAGTAATAAAGGCTGCTTCTCTGGACTGTGAAGATCTACTGCTTCCAATAGCAGCAATGTTGTCTGTGGAGAATGTCTTCATTAGACCTGGTAAGAAGTTTATTTAAGAGGTTTACTTTTTAATTAATAGACTCTATTTTTTAGAACAGTTTTAGGTTTATAGAACAATTGAGGGAAAGTACAGAGACACGTTAGTTTCCCCTATTATTAACATCTTTCATTACTGTGGTGCATTTGTTACAGTTGATTAGCCAATATTGATATATTATTAATTAAAGAGATCACTGTTTGTGTTGCATATTTCGTGGGTTTTGACAGCTATCCCCCAGCACAGTGTTATACGGTATAGTTTCACTGCCCTAAACATTTCCTGGGCTCCCCCTATTCATCCCTGTGTATCTTCCCCCAAGCCCCTAGAAACAACCATTAATCTTTTTACTGTCTCCATAGTTTTGCCTTTTCCAAAATGCCATATATTTGGAATGACACTGCAGGTAGTCTTTTTCAGATTGGCTTCTTTAACTTAGCAATGTACATTTAAGGTTTCTCCATGTCTTTTTGTGGTATGAGAGCTCATTTATTTTTATTGCTGAATAATATTCCATTGTATGGAATTTGTTTATCCACTCACCTGTTGAAGGGCATCTTGATTACTTTCAAGTTTTGGCAATTGTGAATAAAAATACCATAAACATCTATGTGCAGGTTTTTGTGTAGACCCACTGAATAGGATGATAGGAATATGTTTAGAGCTGTAAGGAACTGCCAAAATACCTTCCAGGCCTTCCAAAGGTCTGTACCATTTTGCATTCCTACCAGCAGTGAGCCTGATAATTCCTGTTGCTCCACAACCTCACCAGCACTTGGTGTGTCCAGTGATTTGGATTTTGATCATCCTAGTAGGTGTGTAGTGGTATCTCATTGTTGTTTTAATTTGTTATTCCCTGATGCCATAACATGTTAACCATCTTTTCATATGCTTATTTGCCATTTGTATATCTTCTTTAGTGTCTGTTCAGGTCTTTTTAAATGGGTTGTTTGTTTCCTTATTGTTGAGTTTTAAGAGCTCTTTGTATATTTTGGGTAACTGTTCTTTGTCAGATAATATCTTTTGCAAATATTTCTCCCAGTCCGTGGCTTGTCTTATTTACTTGACTTTGTTTTTCGCAGAGCGGAAATTTTTAATTTTAATGACATTAAGCTTATGAATTATTTTTTGCATAGGTCATGCCTTTGGTGTTTTATCTGAAAAGTAATCACCATACCCACGGTCATCTAGATTTTTTCCTGTGATATCTCTAAGATTTTGATGTCCATTTGTTCCAGCCCCATTTGTTCAAAAGACACTTCCCCAATGAAATGCACTTGCTCCTTTGTCAAAGATCATTAACTGTATTTGCGTGGGTCTGTTGCTATGCCCTGCATTCTCTTTTGTTAGTCTGTTTTTCTGTTCTGCTGTCAGTGCCACACTGTCTTGATTATTGGATCTTTATAGTAACTTTTGAGTTGGATAGGGTCAGTTTCTGACTTTCCTCTTTCTGTGTTTTGGCTGTTCTGGATCATTCCCCTCTTTATATAAACTTTAGAATCAGTTTGTTGAGATCCACAAAATAACTTTCTAGGACTTTAATTGGAACAGTGTTGAACCTATAGATCAAGTTGGAAAGAACTTTTTTTTCAAAGATTTTATTTATTTTATTTTTAGAGAGAGGGGAAGGGAGGGAGAAAGAGAGGGAGAGAAACATCAATGTGTTGTTGCCTTTCGCACACCACCACTGGGGAACTGACCCGCAACCCAGGCATGTGCCATGACCGGGAATTGAATCAGTGACCCTTTGGTTCGCAGGCCAGCACTTAATCCACTGAGCCACACTAGCCAGGGCAAGAACTGACATCTTGATGGTATTGTCTTCCTATTCATGTGTGTGGAATATCTCTCCATTTATTTATATCTCTAGTATTTCATTGAACATTTTGTTTTTTTAATAAAAAAAATTTTTATTGAATTTATTGGGGCGACATTGGTTAATAAAGTTATATAGGCTTTAAGTGTACAATTCTATAATACATCATCTGTTTATTGTATTATGTGTTTACTGGCAATGAGCATTTTTTGATTACCGTATACCTGGCCCTGTGGAATATGAAACTGAAGACAAATGGTTTTTACATTTTGTTATCCTTTAACTTGGTTGTTTGAAATAGGGAATATATAATGTTCCTGGCTGACAGTTAATTTCCTTTCCCTGGTAAAAGAAGATAGTATAGTGAACCTTTGCCCTGCTATAGTACATTAGTAATATATTAACCTTTTTTCCTCCCCAAGAATCAAAAGAAATGATAGTTTGGCCCTTGTACCCTTAGAGAATTGTTTAGAGGTTTTCATATCTTTAAACTTTTCCTTCTTTCTTTTCTTGGTGTGTCAGTATGGGATACAGCTTAGTTTGTCACATGTCAGCTTCGCCTTCTTCCGTTGGGGGTCACAATTTTTCATTGATAACACCAGGGAGTTTGATTAAGGTGATCCAATTCTAATAGTTTTGTAGGGTCAGAAAAAGAAAATGTTTTCCTTGGTGCTATATTTAAATAGATGAAACCAGTCTGGTGTTAGCCTTCTTTTTTTAAAAATTTTTTGTAACATTTTATAATGCAATTAAAAATTATTTATTTATTTTAGAGAGAGAGAGAAAAAATAACATCAGTTTGTTAATCTACTTACTTATGCATTCATTTGTTGATTCTTGTATGTGCCCTGACTGGGGGGCCGAACCTACCGTCTTGATATGTTGGGTCAACACTCTGACCACCTGAGCTACCCTACCAGGGTCTTGCAATACAATTTTCAACTTACAGAAATGTTGAAAGAATGTGAAAGGAACTTCTTTATACCTTTTATCTAGTTTCAGCAGATTTTAATATTTTGCTGCATTTGTTTAAATAATGTCTCGATATATGTATAAATAAACATTTTCTTTTTCAAACTCATTTGAGAGTAAATTGGAAACATTGTGCTTCCTTACCACAAAATATTTACATGTGTATTTACTAAGAACAAGAGTAATCTCTTATATTTACATGTGTATTTACTAAGAACAAAGAGTAATCTCTTTACTTTGGTTTTAACCAAAGTAAAGTTATCAAAGTTAGGAAATTTAACATTTGTACAATACTATTATCTAGTCCAGAGTCCATATTTAAATTGTCCATTGTCCCTAGAGTATACAAAAGTAGTTTCAGAATTGCTAAGCTATACCATTGTTTAAGGCAACCCTATATAACTAAAATTCAATATTTGCTTACAGTTTTTTTTTTAGGTAAAATTTACATGTAGTAAATGTATTAATTCTTAGGTGTATAATTTAGTTAATTTTGTGAAAAACACACCTATAACGTGCACCCCTGTCAAGGTATGGTGCAGTTTTATCACTCCAGAAAATTCCCTCAGTGCTCCTTCCCAGGCAGACACCATCCCACCACTCTCATCAACCACTTTCCTGATTTTTTTCAGGTTGCTTTTGCCTCATCTGAAACATCATATAAATAGAATTATACAGTATATACTTTTTCGTGTTTGGCTTCTTTTGGTCAACATTCTGTATGTGAGATTCATCCATTTTGTTGTATGTATCAGTGCTTTGTTCTTTTTATTGTTGAGTAGTATTTTATTGCTATATGAGTACCAACAATTTATCTATTATCCTATTGATGAACATTTGAATTGTTTCTTTTATCCTACTTGGAATTCATTAAACATCCTGATTGTGTAGATTAATGTTTTTCATCAAATTTTGGAATTATTTCCTCAAAATTTTTTCTGCCCTTTCCTCTCCTTTTGGTATTCCCTGTATTTAATGGTATCCCACATTTCTCTGAGACTATTCATTTTCCTTCATTTTTCCCCCCTGTGCTTTGACTTGCATAGTCTCCCTGATCTGTATTTTGCTGATTTGTTCCTCTGCCAGCCTATGTCTACTGTTGAGCCCCGCATAGTGAAGTCTTCGTTTTGTTTATTTTACATTTCAACTCCAGTAGTCAGCCACTGTTGGTTGGAGGTTGTACCTAAGTCCCTTAAGCTAGTGATATTTTTACTCTTTACTGTTCGATCTGTGTTGTGTGGTTTGGAGACGATTTTCACAGCTCAGGGAGTTTATGAGTTTGCCCTGTGCTGAGCCAGAGACCAGAGGCTCAGATATCCCCTCTCCTTTGCTCCTCAGAAGGTACAGCCTTGAACATTTGCAGTCTTCCACAACACGAGGACAGCTATGGTTTTAACAGGTTTCTCCGATCCTTCTGTTAAATTTTTGGCTAGTCTGTCTCTGTTATTCCCACACCAAACTATTAGTCTCCACTGATGGCTCTGTTTTCGACAGTGTCCTGGGGCATAAATTGCTTCATAGTCTGATCCAAATAAAATTGGGCACCTTGGGAGGGACAAGGTATTGCCAGTCTTTGACGCTGTCTGTCCCCACCCACCCCTGGGAAGACTCTCTCTGCTCTGGAGCAGGGGATTGATTGGGCACCTGCTTTTCACTGGCTGCCCTGCCTGGGGTCTCCCTGCAGAGCAGAAGCTTAGGGTGGGAGGCGGTGGGAACTTCTGACCAGTAGCTACAGCTTCCTCAGCACAAAGCCTGACAAGATGGGATCTGCAGATATACACTGGCTGCCAAAAATTATTTTAAATTTAAAAATGTTTTAAATATCTGAACAGCTCTAGGAAACTGAGAATATTGGGAGCAACCACTCAGCCACTGAACTCATTGGACAGATCTTCTATAGCACAGAGCTGTAAGGGAATGGGGACTGCACTGTCATTAGCTGTTCCCCCATTCATTAGCTGTTCAGCCTTGATCCTCCATACAGACTAGAAACTGGGAGTGGGAGAAAGGGTACCACCACGTCAGGATTGCCAAGCCCTCTGAATTAGTTCTTCACACAGAGTTGTGGGGGAATGCCTATATTACCTGTTTGAATGCAATGCTCCCTACTGTTCTTAGTGAATTTCGTAGATTCAGTCAATTTCCAGAAACTTTGATAATTTTGGCTAGTTTAATAGATGACTCTCTGAGAGAGAGGTTCTGCCTAACTCCTCACACTACCATTCCCAATGTATTGTAGAGTTGAAGTGTTGAATACTGCAAAAAAAATTAAGTGAAAAAGAAGTCTTCCTCTCCTAAATATGCCCCCAGGTCTAATTGCTAGAGGCAACAACTACTACCAGTCTCTTCAGACTTAGAGAGATACTCTTGCTTTGTATAGATATATGACCTAGACTTAATTTTTAAACCCAGATCAGTAAGATCTTCAGCTGTGCAAAAGGCATCTTCAGTTTTTGCACACGACTTGCTGACTCTTGTTACATCCAAAGCATGTATTGGCTTTTCAGCCACTTCTAAGTGTATTTATTTATTTATTTTAAAAGATTTTATTTATTTATTCTTAGAGAGAGGGGAAGGAAGGGAGAAAAAGAGGGAGAGAAAGAGCAATGTGTGGGGGAAACATAAATTGGTTGCCTCTTGCATGCACCCTCACTAGGGACTGGGCCTGCAACCCAGGCATATGCCCTGACTGGGAATCGAACAGGTGACCTTCTGCTTTGTGGGACAATGCCCAACCGAGTTACACTGGTCAGGGCTTTTAAGTGCATTTATAGCCGTTATAGGTTAAGCAGTTCCTTCTGGCTTGGTTCTTAGTTGTTGTAGATTACCGAATTTAGTTTATTATATACTTACTGGTAAAACTGGCTATTATTCTAAGACCTACCATTGAATAAAGATTTTAAATATCAAAATGATGATATTTTCAACATTTTTAGCAACTTTTTTATTTTTTGCTGTAGTAAACTGTACGCAATGTCTGCTATTATATATATTGCTTTAGAAGTCAGACAGTGGAGCGAGACCTATTAAATAGTTTTTAGGTGGTAAACAGCTTTGTCTCAAAATGGAACAAATTTAAAATAACATTGGATTGGTTTTAAAGTGTTTATTTTAATTATTTTAACTGTGATATTTTTAGAAATAAAGGGAACTTCATTTGTGTGTGACACAGCCTTATTCCCACTGTTATTGAAACCCTTTTTGTATAATAGTTTCTTTTCTGATTTATTGCTATATAGAAAAATACTGAATTATCTTCTCGAAGGGAGTTTAGCTGACATAGCCTTGTTTTACTACTTTAGCTTTTTACTTACAGTTTTTGCCTTAATAGCGTCTATCTGTTTGCATGAGGTAAAACTGATAATAGGATTTCACCTGGGGGAAGATAATAAATTAAAGAAAATCACAACGCTGTGGGTTAAGTAATTAAAGATGGATAGCCAAACTATTGTTTAGTCAGAGGACACACGTGCTGAGACTATCTGAACTGTGTGTGATTTGGACTTCAGCTTTAGTGTATTCTTTCTCCTTTTGTCCTTAGCTGCTTCCTTCAGTTGTTACCCAGGTAACAGGTGGAAGCTACTTAAAGCCTGGGATGGAAGACTGTATCTACAGGAGTGTTTTCTTTAATCAGATTGCTTTCCTCCTAGTACCAGGAGCTGCTGCTTTGGAGACTGACATTGTAGTCTGTATAAGTGCTGCCTCCTGGGGTCAGGCAACCTGGTGCCCCTGGTAAACCTAGCTGGGCTGGGTCTGCTGGGGGAACAGGAGTTTTGGCGTGATGTGATGCAATGAGGAAGGAGCTGTAGGAAACTTTGAAAAATGGGACTCTGAAAAAGAATCAGCCTGGGTGAAGTGTTAGGTGGGGGACTTGGGTGGTCAGAGAGCACATCAGTCCTGACTGGGATATAGTCAGTAACAGATAAATCTCAAAAACAAAATGTTGAGCAAAAGAAAACCAGACACATAAAGTATATTTATACAAAGTTGTAAAAAGGGCAAAACACTTCTTGGGATTAGAAGTCAGGGTGTGTTACCCTTGCGGAGGGTACAGGTAGTTGTTGGAAAAAGCAGAAAGAGCCTCTGGGATGTGGGTAATACCCTGCTTCTGGGTCTGGGTGTCGGGTGCACTATTATGGAGCGTTTGCGAACATTCATTGAGCTGCACACTTACAGCCTCTGTGGTTTTCTGAACACATGTTACACTTTGCTATAAAATTTAAAAAGTAAAAAGTTTGAAGTAGTTTAGTTCTGCATATATGGTTATCCTGTCTAATTGCCCATAATTAGGAGTTGAATAAATAGGGCCTGGTTAAATTGTGTTATGTTCCTTATATCCCTGAGGACTATAATGTAGCTTTTTTTTTTATTTTAAAGATTTTATTTATTTATGTTTAGAGAGAGTGAAAGGGAGGGAGAAAGAGAAGGGCAGAAACATTGATGTGAGGGAGAAATATTGATTGGTTGCCTCTCGTGTGCCCTGACCAGGGAGGGACTGGCCAGCAACCCAGGCATGTACCCTGACCGGGAATTGAACCAGTGACCTTTCATTTTGTGGGACGATGCCCAACCAACTGAGCCACACTGGCCAGGGTTACAATATAGCTATTTTTGAAAATGAATAATTCTGTCTGTACTGACATGAAGTTGTGATTAAATAAGGAAGTTTCAGAACATAGGTATATCCTATTTATGTTAAATTATTGTGTACATATCCTTATATATACATAGAAAATATCTTGAAGGACATACACTAGATAATTAACAATGGTTAACCTTGAGGATTGGTTTATGGGTAATGTGACAAAGTGGAGAACATTGAATTTTTATGTAATTTTTTTACTGTGAGCAGGGTTTACTCATGAATAAAATGAATTAAAAAGTAAGTATTAAATACTGTTGTAAAGGCATATGGATTGGAAGAAGTAATGTTGCTATTCTTATAAAATCTCCAAAGTGTGGTTAAAAGAAGAAAAGAGGTTTTGGGTGTAATTAGAGCCCCCCCTCGAAAGTTAATATAGATCTACCGTATTCCACCCCAGCAGGTGAGACAAATTTTAGTGAACTTGAATAAACAAAGTGAATGTAGGCACTCGATGTAAAGTAGAACTAAATTGCCTCTCCAACTGTCATTTTAGTCGACCCAGAGTACCAGAAGGAAGCAGAGCAGAGACATCGAGAATTGGCAGCTAAAGCTGGAGGATTTAATGACTTTGCAACGTTAGCTGTCATTTTTGAGCAGTGCAAATCAAGGTATGTGAGTTTTATGTACTGGAAGTTGTCAGTTTGAAATATAGCTCCAATATGTACTCATTGTGTGACTTTAGACAATTAGGTTTGGTGGGGATGATATTGACCTTAAGGTATTTTTGTGAACATTAGTGAGATTTATCTATGTCAGGTGACTGTTACCTAGTAGGCATTTATTATATAATAGTTCTTTCTTTTCTCCCTAAACCTTTTCTGAAAATGACCTGATAGAATTTTGGTTCTACGTAAGTAGCTTAGATGAGAAAATGATTGGCTATTTTGTTAAAGCATATGTGTATTGAAAATCCATTTACAAATAATTTTTTAATTCACTCAGAGGCACCCACATTAATTTAATTGTTCAAATTCCTTAAAGTGTTTTTTCAGTAATATGACAGGTCTCATAAAACAGCTGACAGTTGCTTTTTATTTTCTAGTTTTGTAATAGAAATGAGGATGTTAGACTCTTTCACTTATAGAAGATATTTTCAAGATACCAGTTTTTTTGTTTTACAGTGGAGCTCCAGCTTCATGGTGCCAAAAACATTGGATTCATTGGAGGTGCTTATTTTCTGCATTTCGTGTTGAAGCTCAACTTCGAGAACTAATCAGGAAGCTTAAACAGGTGATTGCTATAATGACTTTTCTTGAGCAGCATTTGGGCAAGACCCCCTGAGTACCAAAACCATATAAATTATGAAATGTTCTGATCTGGTTTGTAGTCACAGGTGCCATTTGTAACCCTGTGTGGGCGCCAAGCATTGTAACCTCGTATCCTCCTAGGAGGCCCTTCAGCTGAATGTGAGTCTCCTCACATCCATATGCTAATCAGTACTTGGCTGAATTCTTGTCTCCTGAACTCTAGTTCAAAATGAACTCGTCATTTTGGCCTCCCTGGTCTCTCAGCTCTGTCTCTAACTCAGGGAATTCTCTAGATTCAGCTTCTAGGTTTTTCCTTCTCTGCGCCTTGATCCAAAATCTCTTTCAAGGCTGACTAAGCTGGGGCAGTTGTTGTTTTTACTTCATTTATTTCCCTTGTTTACCTATTTCTTAAAGATCATTATCCCTTATTGCTTGATATACATACAGTATTTTGGAAATCATTATTTCATAAGTTTTGTCAATTTTTTGGTTGTTTCAAACAAAAGGGTAAATCTGGTCTCTCTTACTCCATAATGGCCAGACACAATATTTAGAAATGTGGATTTTTCAAAATAAAAGAATATTTTAAATTGTTGTGTGAGATTTACCATTGTATATATATTCTTTCCATAGCAAAGTGATTTCCCAAGAGAGACCTTCGAGGGCCCTAAACATGAAGTACTGCGGAGATGTCTTTGTGCAGGCTATTTCAAAAATGTAGCTCGAAGGTGAGGAATATGAGCTTGAGAAATGGATAAAGAAATACTACTATATTTGACTACAATACTGAACTATTTAACATTAAAGATTGGTGGTTTGCTTAAAGCTCTGTGGCTATAATGACGTCTATTACAGTAACCCTTTTCATAATTGTGACTTGTGCAGGCCTCAGAGTGGGATATTGGAGCTCAAGCAGGGCAGGAGGGGAGTGTGAAGGACAGCTGTCCAGCATGGGTATCAGTACCTATGTTGCGTCACAAGGCTGTTCTTGTAGAGGGTGGCTCTGTGGAATGTGAAGGCCTCAAGTTTGAGGAGGGCATCCCTGAAGGGTGAGTGTCAGGCCTTGAGCAGGGTGGGGAAAGCAGCACCCACGTGGGAGCTGTTCAGCTTTGAGTGTCAGAGGGAGGAGGGTATCTTTGTAAGGAAAGGGGTAACTGTTGGCGATGGAGATGCATAATACACAGAGGAATCGATCACATAATTAATATGTTAAGGATGATGGTAAAGGGAGTTGGAAATACTGAAAGGGAGAAAACAAGAATGAGCTCTGTGATGCTGGATTAGAACTTTACCGTATTATTGTGAACTTATGTTTTTTAATAGTTAGATGAAAGGATAGATGGATGTGGAAATAAAAATAGATGTTACTGAGTATATCTATAAGACATGTATGTATATAAATATTTATAACATATATGCCCTAACTCTGAGGTGCACTGGGAACAATGATAATGCCCATATCTTTACTTGCAAAAATCATCTGCTACATGAAGTGCTTACATTTCTTTGGAGAAATAGAGCTGGGAAAGTACAAGATTAGCCCAGAACATCTTATTTTGCCAGCAATCAAAGACGTGATCAGCGAAGGTTGTGGCCATGCCAGCTTGAGTAGGCTCCAGCTGATCAAATATGGGGCATTTTGAACATCAAAAATAAATAGTAATGGAGCATATAACCCACTGAATAAAATGTGTAGTCATGGGTCTGTAATCATATAAATTAGTAACGAGTGAATTCAAAGTTTAATGACAAATGGAATTATTTACATAGTGAAGCATCTCTCTACACATTTTTTAAAAATTGAATTTATTGGAGTGACGTTGGTTAATAAAGTTTTATAGGTTTCAGCCCTGGCTGGTGTGGCTCAGTTGGTTGGAGCGTGATCCCATAACTGAAAAGTTGAGGGTTCGATTCCCCGTCAGGGCATATACATAGATTGCGGGTTCGATCCTGGTCCGAGCATGTATAGGAGGCAACTGATCGATGCTTCTCTCTCACCTCGATGTTTCTCTCTCTCCTTTCCTGTCTCTCTAAACGCAGTGAAAAAATGTACTTGGGTGAGGATTAAAAAAAATTATATAGGTTTCAGGTGTACAATTCTATAATATATCATCCTTATACTGTATTGCATATTCATTAAGTCTCCTTCCATTACCATTTATCTCCCTTACAAAATTCTTGTTAATTACAAAGGGAAAAGTATCTTCTCAGTGGAAAAACCAGGCAGATGCTATCTAAATCAAACAATCAAAGGGAATATTATCAGTTATGAAACAAATCAAAGTCTTGTTTTTCCTGATAGCATATAATGAAAACACAGTATCACTTCTGTGATATTCCTGCCAAAGATACGTAAGATGAACCTAATCATCCTAAAGCAAACTCACATTGACGGACATGCTACAATATAACGTAGCCTATGATCTTTCAAGGTGTAAGATCACCAAGGTCAAAGAAAGACTGGGGAAGTATTCCAGAATGAACGAGGCTAAGGGGACACGAAAAGTAAAGGCAATACATGGTTTTTGAACTGGATCCTTATTAGAACATTTGACAAAACTTCCATAGGTCTAAGGAGTAAATGTTAGTAATTAATCAGTGTCAATTCCCTGGTTTTGTTGGATGTGTTATGATTTCACAGTAGAATGTCCTTGATTATAGGAAATGCACACCTCATGTATTTGGGAATGATGGGGCATAAGGTGCCAACTAACTCTCAAATGGTTCAAGTAAAAAATATTTTTGTACTGTATAAACATATACTGTACTACACAGATATATAAACAAATACTTATAATGCTGCCTGATCTGGGTTATAATAGGAATATATATAAAGTACCATAGGAAATTGATTGTGATGACAGTCGAACTAGGGATATTATTTTGACAAGTTTTTTGGAATAACATTTGTGTAGGAAAGTGTAGAAGTGGATAAGAATTTGAAATTAAGAACATGAATTAGAAAAATTCATGAAATGTTCTAATTGTCAGATTTTAGAATAGTGAAAATCATTAATACCTTTTTTAAAAAAAAGATAGACTATAAAGAGCACTGTTGAAGTCAGAAGACCTGTGATTGGAACTTGCTTTTACCACTTGCTAGTTCTGTGACCTTAAGAAGCTAGCCAGTTTTTTTGAAATCTCACTTTTGACCTTGAAGTGCCTAGGTCTCAAAACTCATAGGCTGTTTTGAACCTTCATTATGAAAGTATTTTAGAAACTCTAAAGCACAAATACAGTATTGTTAATATTACCACTTATTAATGAAAAGTGTTAATACTTAAATAAATGACTGTTTAAGTTGTATCATTAGTTTGAGATGAATTGGTAGAGAAATTATAATGACAGTTGAGTAAATTTAAACCTCTGTTTATAGTGCTCTTTGTATCAGAACATATAATTGTTTTTGTTTGACTTCATGCTCTACTTATTTCTTTGTGTTACTGTTACTGTGTTTATCCCTTGTTTTTTTTTTTAAGATCTGTTGGGAGAACATTTTGCACAATGGATGGGCGTGGAAGCCCAGTTCACATTCATCCTTCCTCAGCAGTAAGTACCTTATTTTTAATAAAGAGAAGAAATTGGTAACAGTATAGGAATAGGGGATATCCAGATGTCTTACACGGTTTGCTTTGAGGTTAAGTTTATTCTCTAAAGCTGTAAAGATAGAGAGTTGGTCTATGCCTCCTGTTTGAAGCATATAGGGATTAATTCAGAAAAATTTGGGCTAATAGTATTTGATTGATCTAATGTGGAATAGGGCAACTTACTGAGTTATCCTCCTTAAATGAATTCTTTTATATAGCTTCATGAACAGGAAACCAAACTTGAATGGATCATTTTTCATGAGGTATTAGTTACCACCAAAGTCTACGCGAGAATTGTGTGTCCAATTCGTTATGAATGGGTGAGAGACTTGTTACCCAAGTTGCATGAATTTAATGCACACGATTTGAGCAGTGTGGCCCGACGTGAAGCAAGAGAAGATGCAAGAAGGAGATGGACAAATAAGGAAAATGTAAAACATCTAAAAGGTGAGTGTATTGCTTGTTCTAGTGATATAAGCCCAGGAAGCATAAATGTCCAGATTCTCATGTAATTACAGAAATATAGTGACAGGGTTTGGATTCTGTCTCTGTCTATTCAGAAAGCAAAGAATTGTGATGAATCTCAGACTTAGTTATTTTGACTTCCTTCTTTCCTTCCAGTTAATTTTGGTTTTTTTAACCCCTCTGTCCAACATTATTAATGAGAACATATACTGAACTTTGACCATATGCTAAAATCTTGCGTTACCCCATTGAATTTTCACAATAACCTTATAGGGTAAGTACATATCCCCGCGTTAACTATGAAGAAGTACCTAATGGTGTACCATAATTTGCTGAAAATTCCACTGCTCAAGTTGGTGAATCTGGATTCTAAATCCAAAAATCTGATTCTGTGCCCTATACTCTTAATTATTGTGGCATACTGCTTCCCAGTAGTACTTTACTCTTTTGTTTTGGTTTATAAAATTTCGTAAATTATTACCTCAGAACATTTTTTTTTCCATGAACTGTTAAGTCCCTGTTTGGGAGGCATAAACAGTTGTGGTACTGAACTAGGACAGAAAGCTTAATTCTCAGCTCACACACACAAAAAGCTTTTCATTTCAGTAAAGCTTTCCGAGGCTCATTGGTGCAGCGGACTATATTATCGTTATTTAACATCACTGAGAAATGGAATGGTGAGGAATTTTGCCCAAGATGAGAGAAGAGTCTTTTTAGCAACATGGGACACTAGGTGTCTTGTTGCAGTGGGTGGCTGCAGTGGATACGCGCTTGAATGGGGTCAGTTTTTCTGACTGCTTAGGCCTCCAGGCTCTTTCTTTGTAACCATAGACTATATCGTTTCTTTTAAAAGGGCAGAATTTAATTTCATCTTTCCCCCTAAACATTGAAAAATCGGGGTGTCTCTTTCTCTTGACATTTCTATTACTGAATCTCAAAACTAAAGTTTTACTGGATAATTTGTAATGTTTTCAGATGGAGTATCAAAAGAAGTCCTAAAGAAAATGCAAAGGAGAAATGACGATAAATCCATATCAGATGCACGTGCTCGTTTCCTTGAGAGAAAGCAGCAGAGGTCCCAGGATCACAGTGACACACTGAAGGAAACAGGCTAAGCAGTGAACCCTCCAATTCAGGAAGTAGGAAAAGCAGCCAAGAAATGTGCTTCTACTTGCCATTTATGTAAGACAGCACTACCAAGAGGAGGTGGTCAGCAGCTGTTACTAGCATAGGAGCTGAAAGCACATCAAAGCTCATTAATACCAATGAATGGAATTTTCAAAGAAAAGATTGGGTTGCCATAGTCATAGGCAATGATATATGAAACCAATGAAAGACAATACATGTGATATTTTTCTCACTTCAATTTTGCTGGCCTTAACTGGTATCAAATGCTGTCACTGAGATATTTTCAAAGAACATTGAATTTTATGTAATCAGTGTGTATTCCATTTGCATTGAAGCATTAAAAATTATTTTCCTTAAATCTCTTTAAAGCCTTCTTGTTGCTATTAGAATAGTATTACATCAGGTTATCAGGTATGTGACCATTTCCTTCAGAAGGCTGAACATAAGAGGTTTTTACTCAGCAATACTTAGATGTCTGTTTAATTGCTAAAGAGCTTTATAGATATTTAGAGAAAAGACAATTAGTAAATAAGAAAATTGCCTATGGCAAGATTCTTTGTTGAATTAATATTAATCCTTAAATTGATTTTTCTGGGATTATACAAATTCCTTTTTATATAAAAGTATATTGTTTAAAACAGTAGCTATAGCCATTAACCAAAGGACAGATGATATATATATATATATATATATATATATATATATATATGTTCTTTTTCTAGCTGTCCCTACATACTTGTATGAGCACCACGTATGTAGGTGTGACAGTGTTTCAAACAGCCCTTCCGCCTGGCCTACTCTCTCGCCTCCAGCTGCTTGGGTTGGATCATTCAGACACTTATTACGCCGATCTTGAGAGGGGATTTTAAAAGCAGCCAGCATTACATCACCAGTGTTTCAAAGTGTAATCTTGAGGCTAATTAGTATCACACTCAGGCCACATTCAATACTTGTCCACTCTGTTGTTTACTGCCATGTATTCTAGTTATGTATTTGTCTTTCTCCCCTACTAGATTATACGCTCCTTGTGGGCAGGGACTGTGTCTTCTTCATCTTTGTATCCCTTCATGGCACCTAGCACAGTGCACAGTGCTCTGCACATAGTAGTCACTCAATGTTTGTTAAATAAAGCTATTAGTGTATTTAAAATTCAAAAGACAGTATAATGTGTGTTTTTAGAATTTTTTATAAAAACTAAGAGTCTATCTTTTAATAAGTAACTAACACTTTTGTAGTTGTTTTCTTTGACATCTAAATAGTTTTCTGTTCAATATTAGAAACTTGAAGTCTTTATTGAAAACTCACATGAGGACCCAAATCCATGTGTTTGTTCTTGAAGTAAGGTGAGTGGTGATGGTTTCTCTGAACATTGTTAATCTGTTTATTTTAAACTTCTGTGCTCTAGACACTGTTTTTGCACATTTGTCATCTCAGTTTCTCTCCTCAGGTGTATCAGTGTTTTCCTTAGATGTGGTGGGGGTGTATGTGGATTCTTGGAATGAAAGTTCTTTTATGTCCATAAATTAAGCACACATTTGGTAAATGAAGCACACATTCTAAATGTGTAGTCCATACTCCAATTTCATTAGTTCTCCTAATAATGTCCTTTATTATGTTTCCCCCAGTTCAGCATTTAGTCAAGAATCCTATATTATATTTAATCCCTCTTAATCTGGAAAAGGTCCTTAGTCTTTCTTTGTCTTTTACATTGAACATTTTGACATTTTAAAACAACACAGGCTAGTTATTTTATAGAATGTTCTCAATTTTTGTTCCTCTTAAGACATCAAACCTGGATGCACATGGTATTTGTCGTGTGTCTAGATATTATTGATACAATTTTGATTACTTGGGTAGGGTGTTTTTGGATTTCTTCAGTCTAGATACTCTTATAATTAATAAGTAATTTAGGGGAGGGATATTTTGAAATTATGTGAAATAGCCTATTCCTCATAAATTATCTCCCTCTGGATTTAACAATCAACTGATGATTCTTGCTTGAATCAGTTTTATTCTTATGGTTACAAAATGATGATTTTTTCCCCTATATTTATTTGTTGTTATATCATAAGGAAGAGCTTTCCTTGAAGAAGAACTTCCAATAAACAGGCGGGTGCTAGGAAGAGCATAGATCAAGACACAGAATTAGAAAGATCAGGGGATATTTGTGACAGATGGCAAGCAGTCTAGTTTATTTGGTGTGTCGAGTTTATATTGGCGAGTAATAGGCTGAAAGTTTTGGCTAAGGACAGATTATGGAAGGCTTTGAAAGCCACACTGTACAATTTGAACATTTTTTGGTATTATATATGCACTTATTGGAGGATAATGACATCATTATAGCTTTTAGGTGTAATTGTTGCAGTGGTGTCCATAGGAGGAATTTCTTTCCATTGAGAGGTCTGTGATGGAATTCCTGTTCCTATAAGAGGAATAGTGCTAGTTAAGAAGGTGGAAGGAGCCTTGGAGGAAAGGTGGTAATTTTGAAGAAGTCTGTTCTTAAAAGAATGAGGATTCACCTTTAAATTACTAAATGAAACAAAACGAAGAAACAAGTGAAGACAAATGTTATCAGAAGATTGGGCAAAGGATCTGGTCTGTCATTTCATAAAAGAAGAAACATGAATGGTCAATTAATAAGATACTGAATCTTTTTAGTAATAAGGGAAATGCAGTTGAAAATTACAGTGAGATGCCACTCTTTTCCATCAATTGGCAACATTTAATATGCCTGAAAAGTGTTGACATAGAATAAATTGTTGGTTTGTTTTATATTTTTTAAATATTTTATTTATTTTTAGAGAGAGGGGAAGGGAGGGAAGAAGAAGGAGAGAAACATTAATGTATAGTTGCCTCTCGTGTGCCCCCAACAGGGGACCTGGCCTGCAACCCAGGCTTGTGCCCTGACTGGGAATCCAACTGGCTACTCTGGTTCACAGGCCAGCACTCAATCCACTGAGCCACTCCAGCCAGGGCAAATTGTTCTTATTTTAGAGAACATTTTTGGCAATATCTAGTAAAGTTGAAGCTGTTCATAACCTGTGACCCAGCAAGCCCACCTTTAGATTTATAGCCTAGGAACTCAGAGATTATATAAAGTAGTCCATTCCTCATAAAATGTGACTCCCATAGATTTGGCATCAGTTGATGACTTACGTTCAATACATTAAATCTTAAATACAGCATTCATAAAATGTATGCCATTGTTTCTAATGGTAAAATAATGAAAACAATGCATATAGTTATCAATAGGGAAATGGTTGAATAAATTGTGCTATGCTCTTATGGTCAGATTCTTTAGGGCAGTGAAAATGATTTTTGAGATTCCCGATACCTGTTCCTAAAGTGCTTTGCAGAACAGATTAACCTGTTTACATTCCTAACAGCAATGAGTAAAGTGCCTGTCTTACTGCAGCCTGTAGTTTCTCAAAAATAGTCTTTTAATGATAGATGAAAAAAAGGTGCCTCATTATTATATTAATTTACATATTTAGCTCTTTCCTTATATTCAAAATGTGCATAGCAAATAAAAGCAGCTCATTTGAATTTGATAAGGCCAGGTAGTACATATTTTAGGCTTTCGGGCCATACAGCCTTTGTTGCAACTACCCTGCTTTTGTTGCAACTGCTCTGCTGCTGTAGCATAAAATCAGTCATGGGTAGCACATAAACAAATGGCTGTGTCTGTGTTCTAATAAAACTATTTATGGACAATGAAATTTTAATGTCATATAATTTTTACATCAGGAAATAGTCTTTTGATTTCATTTTTTTCCCCATTTGTGCTCTAATCCAACTTAGAAGCAACTTTTCACATACCTATTCTAATTAAAATTATTTCATTTGAAAGAAAAGATTTTATTTCATTTTTCAATTACAGTTTACAAGAAAAAATCTTAATTTTGTGAAATACCTGAGACTTTTCTGGTTTTTACTTTTCCTTCATAGCAGAGCTGATAGGATTGAGTATAATGTAAACAGTAAATTAAAACTTTAATCTTCTCCTAAAGATTTGCAAAGTAATCTGTATTCCTTTCACCTTAAAATATGAACAATACAAAACTCACCTGTGAAACTGTTGAAAAATTTTCAAAGGAAACAGTCACATTACTTGTTCAGATAAAATCTCCCTGTGTTTCTTAACTTGATTTTACTTGACCCTCAGCTAAAACATAGGAAATGCGATGGGTTAACCCAAAATATAACTTCACACCCAGTTTGGGTTTTTTGATATATACTGGTATTTATAACTTGATTGTTGTGCTAACTTCAGGTGTGATTATTAACAACATAAGTTAGCCTGGGCTTCAGAGTAAATAGTTGGTACTGTCAGTAAATGTTGTAATAGCTTAAGAAGTAGGGTAAATAGATTTCAAACTGAGATTTTAAGAAAAAGTAGGACTGGGACTACAACAAAAAAGACAGTTTGGTTGGGGAAAGGCGTCAAACAGTGGAAAGATGTGTCACTTTGAGAAGGGCTTTTTGGAAGGGTTTCACAGTTTCTAGTCTGTAACTTGGGTTAACACCAGGTAGGCCAAATAAAGAATGATTTCAATGCCACTCATTCTTGGCGGATAGAAAACTTGAAAGCCAGCTTGGCCTGGGGCTTTCCTTTTATGAGTGCAGCACTTAGAGATGGCCACTGTGTGCCTGTCCGCTACTCCGTTTACAGTAGCTCCCTTTCAAGAAATGAAATTTTTAAGCCCCCTCAGTAATGCGGAGTGTGATCTCATCTCTACATCTGATCTGATGGTTAGCTAGAAAGTCTAGAAAATGTAGAGATGGTAAAGGGCTGTCTTTATCAGGTTTTAATTTTCATCCTGTGGAAAGCTTTATATTTGTGTGGCTGGTGTATCTAATCTAAAGAGATCTTTACATGGCTTTTGGTGCTAACAGGGTTGGCTCAGGAAGGAAAAACAAAATTTAAATCAATAAATATGCAGTATGCTCATGTGAATGCTACATATTTTTCATTACTGGAGTGTTATGGAATGAATAGTAGTTATTTGGTTGTATACTGTACAACATTAAAATCACAGTTATTTGGAATATGAGCAATCAGGAAAAAGAAATAATCAGGTTTTTGGTTCGTTTTACATGATCCACTTTTATCAGTCATGACATGTTGAAGTAAGGCACTTTAAAAAAAGTAATTTCTAGTGTGTCCTAAATTTGGTGCATATTCAGATCAGACTGCATTTGCAGAACTAGACAGAAACTTCACAGTGGTGAACCTGAGGTCTTTTAAAGATTCAGAATTGCTTTCCCCATTTAAAAGTTCTTTTAAAAACCTTTTCAAAAGAATTTAATATTGAATATTTAATTTTTCATTGTATGTATGGAAAAGGATCTGTTGGCCAAGTAAATTAGATTATACTTCCTTGAAACTTTGTTATTATTGAGTTAACTAAAACTCTTTACCAAATTTTAGTCCTTAACCCTTCTGTTCTGAGGAAGAGTTTGCTACTGTAACAAGTCTGCATGTGTGCACTGCTATTGGTAGAACTGTCCTTCAAATGTGACAGAATTTTAAAGACTACTGAGAGAGCAATGTTTGTGGATCATGCCTTGCTTTGGATTGGAGACAGTAATAATTCTAGGAAGTGAAGAGACTTCTATACATTTTGAAAGGAGAAAAAAATTAGCCCATTTAAAGATCATTCCCACACCCCAACCCTCTCATTGCCCCTTCATTCTGTAGAACCTCTCACGCTTCTTTTGACTTTTTTGGATAAGAGATATTGTGATGTAGCATTTGACTCCCTACTGATCAGCAGGGTTATAACTCTTCTGGATTTTTCTGCCCACAATGCCCTGCATATCACTATATTTGAACCAAATTTCCTGATGACTTTTTAAGGTAATGTTATAAGCCACATCATTCCTCTGCTGGGATCTGATTTAATTTTTAGAAAACATGGGGAGGGAGGGGACTATATAATATGATTAGACTCCAGATTGTGTTTCCACAGGGCAATTCACTTGGAACATGCTCAGTCCTGACACAGAATAAAGATTCACTAGATCTTACTGCCATCCATGATACATTATAAAACTTGTCTACATAAATCAGATATAGGACAGGCCTGAGTGAATATAAGTTTAGGTTCATTTCATTCTAAAAAAAGGCTATGAATTTTTTTCTTGCCTTGTGTTTCTTATTGTTTTAATAGTTTATTTTTTATTGTATTTCTTTCCATTGCTATTTATCCCACTTATACACTCTTCCACCCACCTCTCTCCCGACTCTGCGATAACCACACTTGTCCGTGTCTGTGAGTTCTTTTTTGCTTGATCCCTCCATCCCTCCTCTCCTCCGCAGATCTGTCAGCCTACTTGCTATCTATAAGTCTGTCTCTATTTTGCATGTTTGTTCTGTTTGTTCATTAGATCCCACATATGAGTGAAGTCATACAGTATATGTCTTTCTCTGACTGGCTTATTTTACTTAGCATAAAGTTGTGTTTCTTTTTGGGTGAGCTTTACCTAGAATCAGTGACTTGTACACACCCAATATAAAGTGGGCACTGTATGTTGACTAAAACCTGAGCCACTTGGTATTTGATGCATGCTGCTCTTCATTTAATTCTGCTGGGATTCTTATCAGTGGCCCTAAGCTGCTGTTTAAATGTCAACACCACTTATCTTACTTGGGTAATGCTAAATTGTATCCTGTTTGGTTTCATTAAAATCCGAATTTTAAATGTTTTGTAGGTACAGTGGGATAGATTTAAAGTCGGCTTTAATATTAATCTCAAATGTTTGAGAACTGCCTTTACTTTGTGGCTTTTGCAATGCAGCCAGCTTATGTTGTTTTTAAAAGGTCAAGTTAAAGGCAGGGGCCTTGATTCTGGGGTTGCTTGAAGATGAACAACTACAAAGGAATCTTCTACAATGAAAAGTTTTTCTGAGGTGTCATTCCTGTTGGAGGTATATATATATATATATATATATATATATATATCATAGTTACGGGCATAAAATATAAAATGGGGGCACAATAAAGTTTTCTTATATAGGTTTTGAGAAACTGGCAGTCTTCGAAGTAGCATACAACCAATGCAGTTTTTGCTAATGATTCTACCATTGAACATTGTGCTAAAAAAATTAGCTTCAAATTGAAAGAACTTGACATTTATTTAATAAACATGGCTACCTTACTAAAATATTTTCTGAAACCAAAAGCCAGGATGATGATACATTTCTAGTAGCAGTTTTTAAAATATTTATTTATTTTAGAGAGAAAGAAAAAGGGAGAGAAACATCAATTTGTTGTTCCACTACATTTATGCATTCATTGGTAGCTTCTTGTATGTGCCCTGACCAGAAATTGAACATGTAGCCTTGGTGTATAGGATGACACTTTATCCATCTGAGCTACCTGGCCAGGGTAGTCTTATAAAAAGACTTTATCATAGGGAAGAAAAAACCCATAGCATTTGTTTCCTGATTTATTAGGTTTTCTTCTCTAACTTAAGGTAGTTCCTTAAAACAAAGTCATTCAGTTACTGCACTGGTAACAACAGTGACTCAGCCTTTGGGGCTTCTAAACCAAAAATAGACAATCTCTTTTTTAACCCCGTGCCTCTACACCATTAGCAAGAGCAGCATACTACCATAAAAATTTCTTTTATTACTTCAGCCAAAATTATTACTCTTTAAAAGCCACAGGTTTGGTTTTTTTAAATTTTTATCATCTGGACCAATTTTTTTATCTTAAAATATTTTGGATATATTGACTTGAAGGATACACTTCAAAATGAGCTGGTATATTGTGATCTACTTTTCTTCTCTCCAAATGATTTCTGAAAACAATGTATTCATTAGATTTCTGTGTGTGATGACACAGCAAGCTATTTTAACACAACCTCAGCACACTTCTGGTTCGATATTCCACACCAAATATCCAAGCTAAAATCAATTGCCTTAGGGATTCTAAATGTACTGAAAATTACAAAATTACAAAATTTCTGTATGAAAACATAAGACAGTTATTATAAAGAAAATTTCTGTGGCTCATTCATGATGTAACTCTTATATCCCAGATTTTGAGATTGGAAATGTTAATTAAGCTAGTGCTTTTACTGTAATAAAACAGTAACTCCTTTGGATTTTTAGTTTAGGTTTTGTCTATTTCCAGAGAGGGTTGAAAGCAGCTACTATTAAACTTGGTATTGGAAAGGTCATTTCAAATGTTGCTGAATACAGAATGTCTTCAATTATTTAGCTTAACAAAATTAACAAAAACAGTATGGAATTTCGCCAGACATAATTCACTTATGACATGGTGGTACGGCTTTTCTTTGCAGAACATTCTTCATTCTTATCTGCCAAAGATGATTATTCCTTCATCCTTAGTATGTGAGGTATGTTTTGGGAAAAACATTAGAAACAATTTAAATGATTAAGCAAACTTCTCCAGGCAAAACTGCTTAACAAACAAAATTATTGCATACCTAATAGGTTTTACGTTTAACTGGAAAGGGCACTAAAAATAATGATTGTATACTTGAGTTTTTCTCAAGGCCTTTTTTTGAAAAATAATCACATCTCATAAAGGTGAAAGGCACAGAACTAAATTCTTTTATTGTATTTGTGCTATTAGGAAATATCACATCTTTTAATTTAGCAAGAAAGTACCGGGAAGGTTACTGATAATGACTACCATTGATACATTAATGCTCTTAAGAGGCACGACAGACACTCTAGCTTTTAAACGTTTACATGCCCAAACTGCTAATTCAGAAGCACTCTGGAGGTGGTCCCGCCAATGGTTAGTCCCTTTCTTCAAGAGTGTACGTTAGTCACACCGAGGAAGAAAGTTAATGTTTTACAAACACCCTTAACCTAACTAAATCTTGGACACTCATTAATTACTTGATATGCACCCCCACCCCGAAATCCTCCTGCTACAATTTTGGTCCGATTCTTTAGCGTATTTATGGTACTCAAATCCGTTAATACCAAATTTATTTATTAAGCTAGACCGACATAGATATCTGCCAAAATGTCCGCAAGAAACGTTAAGAAAAGCTATCACAAGGCCAGCCTGAGATATCTTCAGAAATGGCCTTCACTGTCCTGTGAGCCAATTATTTAACACCCGAAGAGACTTCTAGTTCTAATTAGAACCCAAGCGTCAGCTTTCCAACTGTCAGAAGGGCATTTGTAAGGGCAAGGAGGATTTTAAACCCCAATTTATTCCCCCTCCCTAGGATGTAAGAAAACACCCACTATATGGAACTAGGCGGGGGAGGAGTGCTTGCAGCCAGCTGCCAGGGGAACGCTCTGCAGGGAGGCCGTTTTCCTGAGTCAGAGGGCGGGAGGCTGGGCCCATCTGCTCACGCCACGTCCTTTTCCTAAAGGCCTGTTTAAATAGCCAGGGCCCACAGGGGAAGAGAGCAGCACCGCCATTCCTCAAGGCAGCCCAAAAGCCACCGCGTTCCTAGGAAACTCCACATTTCCCTAGAACTCGTTCTGCATTATGGCAGTATTCCGCCGACCTTCCTGACCAGTATCACGTGCACCCGGAAGTCCGTGGGTGGGACCTAAAGCGCCCACGGAAGTGACGTATCTGCTCCTAGTCGCATGATGTGGCAAAATGCAAAAAAAAAAAAAAAAAAAAAGGAGGGGAGGAAGGGAAAAACAGGAGACTGGGGAAAGTGATGAGTCCAAAAAAGTAGTCCCTCGCTTCCTCTGGTTTGCCCCCTGTCTCAGCAATAAGCGAAGCTTTGAACGCACTGCGTCCCGAATTCCTGCGCCCGTTGTACCGCAGCGCTCCGTGGAGGGGTACATAAGAAGGAGGGGGTGAGGTGACTTGGGCGGAGTTCTGTCTCCGGGATCCCTCCGCAGGGCTCAGCCGTTTCCGGAGTCTGCGCTGCGCCCGGTTCCGCCATTGCGGCTCTCCCGGACCCTGGAGCCTCCGCCCCCGACCCAAGCTCTTTCGTCTGTCTGCCAGTTTCCTGCGTCCCCGGAGAGTATCCTGCTGAGCCCAGCCTACCCCCTCCCATTTCTCCTCCTCTCCCTTGGAGAGCCCGGGCAGCCACTGCCCCGCAGCCCCAGTGACAGGAGGAGACCATACCCCCGACAGCGCCATGGCCCAGATTCTGCCAATTCGTTTTCAGGAGCATCTCCAGGTGCGGCTCGGCCAGGGCTAGTGAGGGCTGTGGAGAGGGTGGTAAGAAGGAAAAAGCTGGAGTCTGGGCCCAAGCAAAGAGCAGGATCGGAGGTGGGGGGGTATTGGTGTGTGGGGTAGATGGAGGATGGCGGCACTATCTTGGAAAGCTTAAATGGTTAAATGGTGTGGGGCTTAGATGGAAAGTACGGGAGTCGGCGTGCGAAGGGCAGCGAGGCCAGTCTAGGGTTCTAGGGCCTTTTTAATCTTCTCTTTCCAGGTGGCAAGAACTGCGCATACTAACAACACCCCCCACCCAATTTTATTCAGTTCATTCATTTTGGTAGGATGGGGGGGTGGGGGGGATTCTCCCGCGTTTCTTCCGCGTTTCTTACGGAGCAAGGATCTTATCGCCTAGGCTATTGTAGGGCTGTCATTATGGGGCTCCCATTGCTCTTCCCTTCCCTTTCTCCACTCGTGTCTGCATCCAGGAGTAGTGGGGCGGTGGGTTGGGGAGGAGCAACCTTTTTCCCCCTCCCTTTGCGGCTCTCCCTGAGACGCCTTCTTCCCCGGGTTGGCGGGGCGGGGTGGGGGGGCGGCGGGGAACGGCAGTGGCTTGTCTCTTGCCTTTCCTGAGGCAGTAGGATCAGGTCACTGAAGGAGCCGGGGGAGGATAGAATGGGGAACGCAATTCTCAGGGCGGTGTCTGTCTCACAGTGCGGTGGGGCCCAGGTCCTTAGGAGAACTCGCTCCCTCTCCGCCCTTCCTTGATTTCTTTGGGATGGTGTAGCTCTAATCCCCTCTTTGGTTCTAGAAGGTAGGAAAGAGTTTTACCTTGGTTTATTCAGAGGTTTATCTTGGGGTCTGCTGGAGTTTAGCAGTTAGTTGTGGGCGTGAGTACCTCCCTCCCTCAGGATTGCCTGGAATTGAACTGAGCCCTGGGGATGGAGCACACCTGCTCAGAGATATGCTACAAAGGTTATTTGGTCTGTAATTGGTTTCCTTTTAGTAGGTTCTAGAATTCTTCCCCATGGTGCATTATTCTGTAGGCAACATACTGTCTTATCTGGCAACATGCCCTTGGAGGACCCAGGCAGGTGATCATTGGAGGGCTTGACTGAATTAAGCCTTCTGATTTTCTGATTTTTCTGGTTCACCAATCTTGGTTTCCCTTTGGCTGAAATAATTTATTTATATTAATTTTTTTTTTCTTCCCAAATACCCCTTAAAGAGGCCTGCCTCAGCTCAATTTTCTGAAAGGCTAATTTCATGATAAAAGATGCCATGGTTTGAAATGACACTAATATAAGTGACCTTTTGCACGTTTCACCACTGAAGGTTAATTTTATTTACTTTCTCCCATTGGTTATTACATGCATAAAGGATTCACGTTAATAAAAAGGTTTAATATTCAGACTTTCAGTAACATAATTTTATATTTCTTTACAGGTATTATCACCCTTGCTTACATCATCAAGAAATTTTTTTAAGTCTTGAAATGTAATGAATAGTCTTTACTCAAAATGAGTTAAACAATGCTCTTTCCTCAGTCATCAGTCTGTGGTTTTCAGATCATTCATCTGAAGTGTTGGAACACTTTTACAGTAGGTTAAAAAAAGTTAACAGAATAGACACAAAAGCTATTTATGCTGAGTCTTAAGTTTTAATTACTGTGGCTACTTCTGTTATAGTGGGGTGTAAATGGATGTGGAAGGTTAGGAAAACAGTGTCCTTGGGTGTGGAGGAAAACACAGGCTCCTTAAACTACAGTGCATGATCTTTCTGCAGACAGATGTTTGTAAAATCGTACACAGGAGAAGCAGGTACAGCTGCTGTTTGTAAGACAGAGGTATAGCACACTAGTAAATCTCATTTCTTGACTACTGGTGGTTTGGGCAGTAGCTTTTCATTTCTATTAAAGAGGAAATAAGAATTGCTAAATAATCCCAAAGATTGGAAACCAACCTTGTCACTACTTGAAGACAGACATAATATGGGTCTTACTTCTGAGGGATTCAGAATTTCTGCAGACACTTGAGTGAAACCATTTTCTTCTCAAATAATTTGAAGAGTTGAGTGTAAAGCAGCTCTTTAATACACTTGAAGAATTCAGTCATCCATTTTTTGGAGTAATAATGCCATACCTAAACTTCAGCTTGTTCTTGTGACTATATGCTCCAGCTCAGAGATTTTTCACCCAGTGTGCCACAAGAATTTTTAAAACATGCAATACCTATTTTTGTCAGGCACACAGACCTCATTTCCTTTAGGTTGTCAGAGAAAAAAATGACAATAGCCAACACAACAATAGCAGTCCAGTGTGAATAAATCAGAATTATACTTTTTTGTCAGGTCAGCAAAAACAGTATTTTTTGGTGTTCTGCAGAATTTTAGTAATAAGTTTAGGTGTGCCATGAGATGAAAAAGGTTGAAAATTGCTGCTCCAGTTCATCATGATTAATTGTGCAAAGCCCAAATTGCCAACTTTTCTAGGATATATATTTTCTCATTTCTTCTGCCTTCTCATTTTAAAAATTAAGGATTATTTTAATTGGCATTTTATTAGGTCCTGGACCTTCGAGTCTCTGACAGCTAAATAGCAGAACACCCTGAAATACTTAGGATAAAAACGAGGAACAAGCCCTGGCTGGTGTGGCTCAGTGGATTGAGTGCTGGCCTGCAAACCAAAGGGTTGCTGGTTTGATACCCAGTCAGGGCATATGCCTGGGCTGCCGGCCAGGTCCCATGGGGGCATGTGAGAGGCAACCACACATTGGTGTTTTCTCTCCCTCTCTTTCTCCCTCCCATCCCCTCTAAAAATAAATAAAATCTAAAAGAAAAAAAAATGAAGAACAAGAATTGAGGAACCAGAATGTAGAGTTAGCTTGTGAAAGCTTCGAAAGGTGAACTTTATATGAATTTATTTTAATAACATGCAATTATTTTGGCCAGCTAAAGGATCTGTCATTGGGGTTTGGAACTGTACAGCAAATGCATGTTAATAGTTTACGTTATGAAGGGTTTTTTTCTTTTCTCTTTGAGGATATTTAGGCTGATAGCAATCAATAGATGAATGCCTACTTGAGCAAGACGTTAGAGTTGCAGACTCTGGGGAAAAAAACCAAAAAAAATCCTAGGCTCTACATAGAAAATGTGTTGCAGTTCTCAATTCTTGGTACATTAAGTGCTGTATCTTTATGCCAGTTGTTACATTCCACTGTGTCCCAGGTTCCTTGGGTCTGTAATAAAAAAATCTCCCTATCCTGTTCTTTTTCTTTAATCCATAAACGCAGACCTGGGATGTGTTGTGAGTTTAATGGCAAGGGTTCCTGCTATGGTTTTGGTTTGCAAAGAGAAAGCAATGCTAAGTATTGCTGGGACATGCTATGTGCTTAACTGTACTGCTTGAAAGAGGCAACTACCTGGAATTGTGCTGCAGTCTACCCTGGGAATAGCTTCCAGGCTTAAGGTGTATCAAGTTTTTCAGAATTTTCCTAATGGCCACTGTATTCAGCTTAAAGGGGTGTGGCTAATTCTAGTGACCCTGCTCTTATTCTCTAGGAAGTAATTTAAGACATGGAACTGTGTGTGTGTGTGTGTGTGTGTGTGTAAAACTTCAGTCATTTTCATTTTAATATGCAGTAAAATACATGATTGCAGGAATCTCAGTCTATGTTACCTGAATTATATTTCACGAGGTGTTTTTTTCTGTCACTGTTATCGATGTGGTTTTTGCTCTTTGAGTTACTGTCCAATAGAATCTTCTGTGATGAAAATCTGTACCTGCTACGTAAGGATGTTGAGCACTTGAAATGTGGTTAGTGTGACTGAGGAACTAAGTTTTTGCTTTTAGTTCTTTTAAAATAATTTAAGTGTAAATAGCCACATGAGTCTATTGACTATGACATTGCACATACTGATGTGCTTTGTGAGAGTGAAGGTTTATCTGACCACCCATATTTATTTGTTCAAAACATTTTGTTAGCTAAAACTAAAACATTGTTTGAAAGTGTTAGTCGAATACTGTCTCTTGGGGAAGTGGTGATGATGAGCAATGACTAATAAATGCAGGGAGCAGCAGACTTCTTGTGAGAGCCTATTGTGTCTTATGAATGTGGCTGGCTACTTTCAGGTCTTCATTTAATCCCCTGACATTAAAAAAAAAATTTATAATAGAGAAAGAAGCATTGATTTGTTGCTCCACCTATTCATGTATTCACTGGTTGATTCCTGTATGTGTCCTGACCAGAGATCAAACCCACAGCCTTGGTATATCAGGAGGACATTCTGACCAACTGAGCTACCCAGTCAGGGCTCCTGGCATCCTTGAACAGTTGAAGAAAGTGAGACTCAAACGCAGTGTCAGAATGGGATTTGAATCTAGGTTTTCTGACAAACTATTTCAAAAAAGAAGAATGGTTGGCGTTAACAGCTTAAGTTACACAGTATTCTAGTATGCTTTTTTTTTTGGTTGGACTTTGTTCCAAGAAGTGATTTCTCTGCAGGTTTAAAATGTGTTTAATAATGTGGTATAGTAGACAGAATAGGGGTTTGGGGGTTGTCAAGATCCGTGCTCTCCAACAGAAAAATAGTAAGAACCATATATGTAATTTTACATTTTTCAGTGGCCATATGAAAAGTAAAAAGCAGGCGAAATTAATTTTAGTATGTTTCTGTAACTCAGTATACCCCAAATGTTACAATTTTGACCTGTAATCAGTATAAATTTTTCAAATGAGCTATTTTACATCCCTTTTTTGGGGGGGTTACTGAATTTTCAAAATCCGATGTGTATTTTACACTTATAGCACATCCTCAATTCAGACCCTATTTTCATTGGAAATATTTTATCTATATTTAGCTTTTATAAAATTTACAGCTAGAAAGGCAGGTTTACATACCTAGGTTATTCCAAGCATGCTTAAGTTTTCCATAAATAATTGATCATCAGTAACTTTAATTTTAATTAATTTAAATTTTAAAATAAATTCTGTTGTAACCACATTTCAGGTGTTCGGTACCAATTATGGCTTATGAAATGTGGTTATGGTATTGGAGAATGCAGGTTATGACTAACCTGTTGTTTCTTTGTAGAATAGGCGTAACTGCCACACAAAGTTACTGTGAAGGTCTGAGATCATGTACGTGAAAAGTGTTTTGGTGTAGCACTTTCAGAGCATTCATTCTTAGATATATAATTGGTATCCGGTACATTTTATTCAGGTACCTCAGAGCCAATGACACAGGGTTTAATTTGCATATCTAGATTTTTATGGTTTATAAATATTTGGTATCCACCTAAGATTTGTGTATCATGTATCAACCACTCCGTTAGCCTAGGAATGGAGTGGTGAACAAGACTGGCTGCAGCTTACATTTGTGCTTGCATTGATTAGTTGACAAAGGTTGTCCACATCAGTTACTGAATGCTTGATATTATTCAGAATTTAACACAAATATTAATGATACCAATTTGATCCTTCCCTGAAACTGCCCCAAAGGAAGAATTTTTAAAATCTCGTATTAATACCATGAGCACTCATGGTATTATGTACCATTCGTACATTTTTAATTAGTGTTTCTTGGGCAGATTTATTTGAGAAACCTAACCATATCTGATAAAATACCCTCGTGGGATGCTGGTCAGGCTTTTGTTTTTGTTCTATGTGTTCTTTATAAGATGATAGTGTTGAAGTAAATGTTCTCATTTAGATGGGCAGTGAGTTCATTGCTGATAGATATTTTAGTCCTATATGTTAAAATGAGACTATTTCTCTAATTCAATTACATATATGCCATAATAAAACTACTTCATAAATCAATTTGTAAATCATAGCAAAGTTTATAGCTCTAGGTAAACTACATACCCACGCCTTGGCCAAGTGCCTGTAGCTAATGCTCTTAACTCAGTTGGATGGCAGCAGGTTTGGATCTGAATGTATTAGGCAGAACCCATCTGTCAGACTTGGATTTTGTGTCTTTTGTATTATGAAAGACATGATTTAAGATATTTTGTCTTAATTTAGAGGAAATAATATCTGTCAGATCTTAATTGCCCTGAAATCTACAAGATCAAAATAAATAGTTGTTTTATCACCTACTGCGTGCCAAGAACACACAAATATTTTATGTTTATGATCTCATTTTAGTAGCAAGATAGTCCCTTCAGGTAGGTAGAGTTAGACTTCTGTTGGCAGGTGAGGAAACAAGTTCATAGGAGGTAACTTGCAGAGTCACACAGCTAATGATTGGGTTGTCAGACTTAAATACTTGCTCTTTGCAGTGTGGCGCATTGCCTCATTTGGTGAATGATCTGTATAATTTGAACTGCAAAATATACCACAGTTGGTATATCTACTGTAGTGTTCTTTGATTGTACACATTTTACTAATAGTTTGTGTTTAGGCAATAGTTTTTATATTTGAAAAATAGGGGCCAATGAACCAACATTTGATTACTTTTTTTTTTAATGCATTAGACAGTTATTTAGATGATGTTTTTAAAGGGCTTTATCCAGGTTCCCACTAGAAAATTGTGTAGAATGATTGGGGTCAGAGTTACTTGTAACCAGGATTATCTATATCCTGTTCATAAGGCTGAACTTCTTAAACTTCTCTGTAGACGTTTCCTTGATGACAAGAGGATGAACATGATCCAGCCACTTGTGAAAGCAGGGAACTTCTGCTTCTGTTTTACTATATTATGCATTCTTTTGTATTTGTACTAATGTAAAAGTTGAACAGAACTATAGGAAGATGATTGTGCTTAGGGAGGAGGAAAGTGGGAGTAGAACATGCTTGCTCAGTTTGACTATCTTAACCATTGAGGGGAAATGATTACAAACTTGTAGGATTGTGCTTAAGAAGCAGAACATCTAAGTATTATAATATTAGTACTTCCTGTTCTGAATCATTGGGTAAATAAGGACATTTCTTTAAGTTCTAATTAAGTAAATCAGATTTTAAAGCTTATAGCTGAGAGAATAGGAAATAACTCCATTAAAATCATTTCATCACATTAAAATATTTTTAAATTCTGCAGTGTGCTATGGTGGAAAATGTCTCATATTTTTTAATATAAGCTCTGTCTTTTTAGATTTTCTCAACTACTTCATTTATTTAATTAAAGTAATTCTTTATCCAGTTGAGTTGAACATATGCACCATGCTAAAGGAAAAAATCCACCATCTACCTAGTTATGGAAGTTAAGATCTTGAAATTATACCAGACCCTTTCCTCCTCATTTTCTGTGTCTAATCCATTTCTGAAGTGGGAAGGGAAGAACTCTCACACTCGGGATCCTGAGCATTGAGTATCTGATGACTCCCATTGATTGATATTGTGGAAATTTTAGTAGACGAAAATTAGGAATTGCGTTGAGAGTTGCTTTCATCTGTTTCTGACTAGCTGTTCATCTAAGAAAGAAGGCTTAAATACCAGCAAGGGACCCTGGAAGGGTAGCTCAGTTGGTTAGAGCATTGTTCCTATAAGTCAGGGTTGTGAGTTTGATCTTTGGTCAGGGCAAATACAAGAATCAACAGTGAATGCATATGTGAGTGGAACAACAAGTCGATGTTTCTCTCTCTCCCTTCCTCTTTCTGAAAATCAATAATAATAATATAACAGTAATAATAATAATAATAATAAACCCCACCAAAGTGGACAGAGTAAAGCCAAAGACTATCCATATACACTCACTTTGACAAAGAGATAACTTTAGATAGATCTAATTATTTGAAATCATCTGGATTGGTGAGAGGTAAACTTAATACATCTAGTAATTATTCCTCTTTGCATGACCTCACAATTACAATTGTTGGATATTATGAGCAAACATTTTAAATATTTCTCAAAAAGCCATCCCTTAGGGGTATGCTTCCAGAGATGATAATCTAAGAAAGTGAAAACAACTTTCATAATGCGCAAATGAAAATTTGAGGCATGTTATAAAATTCCTGTGGTTGCACCATAATGGATTAAAACACACACACACACACACAAACTTCGATGGAATGGAGATGACTTTCCAGTGCTAGTGAAGACATTGATGTAAAAAAATGCCTATGAAGAGTTTAAATGAAATGGTTTCTGAAAGGTGAAGAGTAGAAAAACATTTCCAAGTTAATTATTGTATAATTTTAAATATCTACATAAACTAAGTAAAATGACTACTTGAAGTATATATTAAGCATACATAATTCCTAGGAGTTTAAACTTTAATGGGACTAAAAGCCTAATTTAAAAATTGGGGTAAAATTCACATAATCATTTTAAAATGAACAAATTAGGGATATTTAGTACATGGACAATGTTGTAAAACCATCACCTGTATCTAGTTGCAAAACTTTTTCATCTTCCCAGAGGGAAATCCCATAGCCATCAAGCAGCCTTTCCTTCCTTACTCCACCTGTCCCCTGGCATCTACTAATGTGCTTTTTCTCTCTGCATTTACCTGTTTCTATAAATGAAATACAACATGTGTCTCTAACTTCTTTCACTAAGCATAATGTTTGAGGTTCATCCATGTGGTACTCTGTATCAGTACTTCAATTCCTTTATGGCCAAATAACACTTCATTGAATGGATATACCACATTCTATTAGTTCTTTCACCAACTGATGGATATTTGAGTTCTTCCCACCAATTGGCTGTTGTGAATAGTGCCACAGTGAACATGAATGTACACGTTTTTGTTTGAATACCTGTTTTTCAGTTCTTTGGGTTATATACCTAGGAGTGAAATTTCTGGGTCTTAAGGTAATTGTATGTTTTAACTTTTTGAGGGACTGCCCAACCTTTTTTCATAGCAGCTGCATCATTTTATATCCCCACCAGCAATTTATGAGAGTTCCAGTTATTTTTGCATTCTCTCCAACACTTGTCCAAGGATTTGTTGGTTTTTTGTTTTTTGTTTTTTTTGGCTGTCTGGAGAATAGACGGCTTGGAAAATGAATACCCTATTTGGGCATATGTGATATTTTTAGTTCTATTTGGTCTTTCCCAAGCTTAGTAGCCCTACCTTTCCTTAAATTGTGTGTTCTGCTTTAGATTGCATTTGCATTTCTTTGGATATACCACACATACCTCCACATATATCTGGGCTAGGCATGCATCCCAGTAATCTCATGGCCCTGTTATAATTGCTGCATGCCTGCTAATGCAGTGAGTAGAAGAGAGCATATTTACTATAGAATTCTCTTTGCATAAATGTATTGCCTGGCCTACAGTAGCTGCTTGGTAATTGTTTAAATTTGTGATTATTGGAAAAAGTACTACAGAACTAGGAAGAGACTGGAGAAAATACTTTAAAAGTTTCTTTTTCTCCTACTAGAACTGGAAGAAAACTTTAGAAAACTGTTGGCATCATTTGTGGCATGCAAAAAACGCTTGATAAAATACAAACAGACCCATGGAGATAAAGGGTTGAAAGAACAGAACATGTACAGAAACAGTTGATACTGAAGAAAATTAAAAGCAGAATTGACCATGTGGAAATCTGCAGTGTGAAAGATTAACTTGATTTTTTAAAAAGATTTTAAATCTAGAGGGAATCACAGAATTAAATACAAAACCAAAATAATTGGAGTGGAGGCTCTTTTCAGACAGTGCAGGAAAACTTTCCTGATATGAAAGAAGGAATATTAAAGAGTTCAGTATTTGAGACAGGTCTGAGAAGGTTTAGTAGCATGCATTAAAATCTACAAGTGTCCAGGGCATACCATGATCAAAAAATCAAGCCAATCTTACTTAGTTTTTAACACTGAAAATCACACAGTGGAACAGTATAGGGTTTTGAGGTGATGGAAAGTTTGTGGGTTTTTTTTTTTTCTTTTAGAGGATGAGCTACAAATTGTGCCCTCAAATCCCTCTGAGCCTGAAATCTATTTCTCCCCGCTATAGGTTGTTCGTCAGTAGTAATGATAAACTTACAGTTTAACACAAAGTAAACAAAGGAGACAATTTAATATAAAAGTTGTACTTAATAAGTTATAAAATACTGAATTGATACTAAGTTGCCAAAAATGCTCAGTAGGTGTTAATAGAAAATAAATCATAGTCATATAATCATTTTAATGTTGTATCGAACTCTCTGAATGTAATATAAAGTGATTTTGAGACAGTCTGTAAGTGTTCATGATGAATGTTACTTAATTTACTTGATTGAACTTGAAATTTCTGGCATTTAGGTTTACAAGGAAACATTCCAGTGACTCAAATGTAAAATAAAATGGTTGTGGTCTTGTAATGTAGCACCTGAATTCTGATCATGCTTTGAATGATTGAAACCAACTAGAATAATGAGCGACAGAGCATAATGTCTAATTTCCTAGCAGAACTGTCAGTACAGGCTAGAAAAATATGTGAATATCATTAATGACACTGAGCTGAATCATTGGGCTTCCACTTAAAATAACATTTTGTGAAGTTGGTAAGTTGTGTCACAGAATGAAGTTTCTTTGGGACTGTTATAGTTTTAACAGTAAGGAAACTGACTAGACATTTTAGTTATCCACACCAGGAAACCATGCCTTTGCTATCTGCCCAGGGACATTCAGATCATCCTTCAAAGATCTTTGTTAAGTCAGCACTTTTTATTATAATCTTGAACCCTCAAAGTAAACCTCATTTCTGGGCCTTTGAAAGGAAAGTTTGGATAAATTCTGCCCTCGACCTGCATCCCCTACACCTAATACACGGATACACCTATAATCCCATAGCTTTGGTAGCATTAAGTTACTCTGTGTCAGCTGAATGGCTTTTATACAGGAAAAGGCCTTACCTTGGAGAGTCGTACCCATCTGTAAGATTTGGGGCATAAAAAGTTCGCTGTATTCCTTGGCAGGTTGGCTAAAGTTGAGATGTAATATTTCATCTACTTACGAATTGATATTTTTTAAGAATGAGTCACATTTAAAGTTTTTAAATTTTCTAGTCAGTAGCTAGTTACAAGAAGGAAAAATTCTCTTTTGAGTCTCCTGATGATTTACCAAAGCTAAGAGTCTTCATTCCATCTCTAACTGTGTGGTTCCTTCCTGAATATATTACTTAACAATTTGGAGTGAGTGACCAGAGTCAAGAATTCCCCTAAGACACAATGATTGCCTTGCCTCAGACCAACGGGGAGTATAAACAAATCTATATGTTTAAGTGTGGGGTCAGCAAGGATTAAAGGCATATTTATTTGTTGCTTGAAATGTGTAGCACGCAGAAAACAATGGCTGGTATCCTGTCGATGGAAGAGCCAATGGAATGCTGCATTTTCAGCATTTTTCTTTATTTCCTGTAGAAGACAGCAGCTGCCGTTTTTATGTGACTTTCTGCTAGTTTCCTGGAAGGGCTTAATGAAGTAACTGCTGTCAGCGTATTTTTTCACTATGATTAATACTAGTGAAGGTAGAAGATACTGGGAACTTTTAAAGGAAATTATGCTGAGTGAAATACTTGGGATAGGAAGTTAACCAAATCTTCATGCTCTTAACTTAAAAATGTCTGTATTGGGTGACATCTAGGTATCAGCAGGTCTTTCTACAATTGTTGACCTAACTCTGTGGTGATAACACTTGTTAAGTCTTTTTCAAGATACAAGATTCATTTACATCAGTAACTGAAATAGGGCTACACATAGAGCATTTAAAGAATAGCTTCATCTGAAATACAGTCACTTATACATACTTCCTTTTTGTCCTAACAATTCAGATGAAACAAGGAGGAAGGATCTGGAAAGTG
Source organism: Mormoops blainvillei (assembly GCA_004026545.1). Classification (NCBI taxonomy): domain Eukaryota; kingdom Metazoa; phylum Chordata; class Mammalia; order Chiroptera; family Mormoopidae; genus Mormoops; species Mormoops blainvillei. The sequence continues at coordinate 138,468 of PVJD01001202.1, forward strand.
TAAAGCCAAGCACTAATTGTGAAACATAGTCCTTAGTAATGCTGGCATAAACACAAGTTTTAATATGTTGTGATTTTCAGCTGATACTGCTGGTAAATGAGTTCTGATCTTGGTTTACTAGTCATTTATTTGGAAGCAAACTCCCCAGGTATGCTTATACAAAAGCCATTTTTCCCATTGTTGGATCAAATGTAAGAACTGCTGGTTGAAATTAGTAGGCTCAGAGAAAACCTAGTACTTCTTTAATTATGTGATGTTTGTAGGCATAAACACAATTGTGATTAATTGCTGAGCTACAGACTGTGCTAATGGAAACTCTTCAGATAGTCAAAGAATTGGACACTGAAAAATACTGTGGTTTTACTTGGTTGTATTGTTTTATGCTAACATTTTCATTCAGTCTTTAATAGTCTTTTTATTTAAAGACTATTTATTTAAATCACTGATATATCCTAATGTTCCGAATCACCATCACCAGGTTTCCTGATTCCTTGATGTATCAAAGTTCTTTTAGCTATCTTTAGTAACATGTTTTGAACAAAGCAAATTGGCCTGCACTACATTTGTCTATATGTTGTCAGAAGCATGACATCAGAGCCAATCTGTTTTAGAATAGGATGTCATGATACCATAGCCCCAGAGCTAGATACTGACTGTAAAAGGACAGTAATCCCTAAAATAGAGAGTGCTATGTGCCCCCACGCTGTTCTAAGTGTTTGCTGTGTGTTAAATCACTGTCATGAAACACCCAGGTAGTCCTTGCTCCTCCTTAAGCAAGGAGGGATGCCTTCTCTTCTGTGTTTGCCATACTGACAATAAAATCAAGTATAGTTTCAAATACATGACAGGAAAGACAAAGCTTAAAACGTTAAAAACTGATGAACATTGAACTTAGATTTCTGAATCTAATAATTGCTGAAGGTAAAATCTTTTTTTTTACCATATTTCTTTGATCTTAATACAGTCCCTTTCATACTAACCATTTTTTAATAGGAAAATCACCTTATAGTTATATAATCTTTCTCCAGAAGCTTTATATGATATTGATGAATACCTTAGAAATTGAGGCAGTTGTAGTTTACCAAGAACGGAATCGGGCGTGTTTTTTTTTTTTTTTTTTAATGTTCTTTGAAGAAACTGCATCTTGTTACACCTCTGCATTCTCAGTCCGGGCCCGGTCCCTAAACCTCTGATATTTGAATATTTAGTGACTTTTTGAGAGAAAAGCAGCACCCATATTGAGGAGTTTTTCCTTGGGCTCTTCCTTTTGCTAGCATGGAACTTTGCAGATTTGATCCCCAATCCTGAAAATATCTGGACTCTGAAACCTAAAAGTTCTATTTTTTATGATTCTTCCTGTCTTGCCTGAAATTGTATAAGATGAGTTTGTCTCTAAACCAACCATTCTTCATATTTTACCAGAGTTTAATGTTAAAGAAGTTTTTCTTTTCTTCCAGTTGGACTCCCAAGAAAAACTTCTGAAAACTGCTTTCTAATAGAACTGTGTAGTAATAGTAATGTTCTGTATTCTGAGCCTTCCAGTACAGTAGTCACAATGGCTGTTGAGTACTTGAAATGAGACTTAATACGAGGAACCGAATTTAAATTTTATTTGCTTAAGCCCCGGCTGGTATAGCTAAGTGCATTGAGTGTCTCCTGTGAACCAGAGGGTCGCTCGTTCAATTCCGCAGTCAGGGTACATCCCTGGGTTGCAGGTCAGGTCCCCAGCAGGGGGCACGTGAGAGGCAACCACATACTGGTGTTTCCCTCTCATTCTCCTTTCCTTCCTCTCTAAAAAAAAAAAATCTTTAAAAAAATTTTATTTGCTTAACAAAATTAAATAGCCGCATGCTGGTCAGAGTAGCAAACCTCTCAGTTCTGACTGGGCAGACATCCTATGCACAGCTCATTTACAGAGCTTGAGTTATTTCACTCATTGATTTTCACCTTTACCTTTTGAATTTGTAGTCTTCCTTCCTGCCCTACAGGTAAATTGCCAAATAAAAATCTGCTCTTCACAATTTAATTTTCAAGTTCTGTAACCCACAGAAGAGTGGAGATTAATCTCTGTTTAAAAACTTCTAAAAAGATAAATTTGCCAGCTTTCATAAGACTGAGTCATATACCCAATCATCTAGCGTTTTAATAATAGTTTGCTTATATTTACCTTTTTTGTTTTACTTAAAACATTTTAAAGAAATTCAGACTATCATGACATTTCAGCTCTAAATACTCCAGCATTCATCTTTAGAAAATAAAGAATTTTTTAAAAAATAATAACGGTATCATAACCTCCTAATATAACAACCCCTCAATATCTAAAAATCGGCCCGTATTCAGAGTTCTCTGATTGTCCCTAAATGTTACTGGTTTGTTTAAATCAGGATTCTAGCAAGATCTTCTTGTGGCTTTTGGTTATGTCTCTTAAGATTCTTTTAAAAAATTTTTTAGTGTTTCAGATATACAGAAAAGTTAGAATGGTGCAGAGAATTCCCATATATACCCTTTACTCAGATTCTTTAGTTCTTAACTTTTTTTTTACTATATCTGATTGCCCTTTTTGGTCTTTATACATACTTCTTTTTGTTTGTTTGTTTGTTTTTTTAACTAAACTGTTTGAAAGTGATTTGTAAATGTGATACCTCTTTACCACTGCATACTCTATTGGGTATTTAGTAAGAATGACAAAATGGTGTTACATAGCCACACTAAAATTACCAAAATGAGGAAGTTGACTTTGACGGAATGCTGTTATGTAATTACAGGCTGTATTCAGATTTCATCACTTGTTCTGATAATATTCTTAATATCAAAAGAAAGTTCAGGATCATGAGTTGACTTTGTCCCTTTAGTTTCCTTTAATCTGAAACTCTGTATTTGAAGATAGATATTTTTGACGAGTACAGACCATTTATTTTTGTGGAATGTTCCTCATTTTGGGTGTATCCGATGTGTTGTCATGATTAGATTCAGGTTACATACTTTCAGCAGGAATACCACAGAAGTAATGTGTCCTTTGCAGTGCGTGGCATCAAGAAGCACGTGCTCTCAGTTAGACCCAATGCTAGTAACATTAACTTTGATGATTTGATTGAAGATTGTGTCAAACAGGTTTCTTCACTACAAATCTCTTTCCTCTTTGTAATAAGTATCTTGGGAGATACTTTGAGACTCTGTAAACATCTGTTACTCCTCAGAATTTCATCCATTAATTTTAGTGTCCATTGATGATTCTTGTCTGAATCAGTTATTGTGATGATTATAAAAAACCTGTAGTGACTTTTAAAAAATTTTATCAGTCTTTTCACCATTTTTAAGTTAGCTTTCTTCTTTTAGGAACAGCTTTTCCTTTTTTAAATATTTATATTTTTTATTTATATTAATGTCGACTCTTTAGATTTCATAAATCTCTTTTAATCTGTAATTGTCCTGAAAAGTAATTATAACGGAATTCATATAGAAAAGGAAATGTTGGTCTTGTATGTAAGAAAATTCTGGCCTCAGTAACCTTAGTTAAGCATATTAGAGAGCATAGGTGGAAGAGGTTTTCATTCTTTAAGAAAGCTCTTTTACTTGAGGAGCTTACAGTTCAGTTGGATATATTAACCTGGAATTGTGGGCCAGGGACAGATTAGGAAACATTGGGAAACTGGTTTTGGAAATTGTAGTATAGGGATGTGAGTGTCTGTGTCTTCTACATGCTGAGGAGAGAAATGCTGTGCCTGCTTTCCGTTTGACCTCCTGTTTCTCTTTAGTGTAAAGAGAGTTTTTGATGGTACTGACCTTACGCCATCTGTTTGTATCAGTTTTCACAGCTTGCTCGCTCAGTGAATGTGTTAGAGACATGTTTATTGAGTGTGTCAGAAAGCCTTAGCAATACTGTTGTGTTCATGAGGCCCCTAAAAATAAGAATTAAAATGAAGTAGGGTTGCTTAGTATTAACACGTTACATGGTATTGGAGATTCTAGTCTCTACCTCTATACCTAATTTTAGTTAGGCAAATTAAAGAGCAGAATTCAAAGTTTTTAGGTGTAATTTCCTTTTGTTGAAAAAAAAAAAAGAAGAAAGAAAGGGAGGGTACATTTCAGTGTTTGAGTAAGTTAAGCACCCAGAGACCACTTATCTATTATCAGTAGTTAAAGTAAATTCACACCCAGTTTCAACCAACGTTTAGAACAACTGAATTAAGCAGATAATAAAATGAAAATACAAAAAAAAGCTAATCTTGAGTTGTGTTATATGTACTAATGATATTGATTGAGCCTTTACTGTATGTCTGGCATTATCCTAAGCATTTCAAATTAAATCCTCCCTACTGAGGGATAGGTCCTATCATTTCAGATGTTTCAGATGAGGAAACCGATACACAGGGATAACTGATTTGTCTATATCAAGTGACAAAACTGGGACTAAATCCAGACATGGCTTTTATGCAGTCCACATAACCAGCTAATTCTGGATGGCACTTGTATTTTATAATCAAAGTTAAACATTTATACAGTAATTGTTTACTTGAATAAAGAACCTTTGTTGTCTGGATTATGGGGAACCTGAAATAATATTTCTTACTAAAAACTGAGAAAGTAGTGTCTTCTTTCTTCTCTAGGTATGTTAATCCAAATAGAGGGGAGGAAGGGAGGAGAGGGAAAAGGAAACGCTTCTGTATCATTTGTAACCTGTACTTCTAGGGCATTTTAAGAGTTCTAGGTTGGTTGATTAGCAGTAAATCTGTTACTTGATTTTTGGTCTCTACACTAGGCATAAGTGTCAAGTCCTAAAGTTGTACCACTTGCAGACCAGTGTCAAAATTTAGTCTGGAAACCACATGCAAAGTTTGAGTGGTTTTCTTTAACAAGCAGTTGATAATTTGTATACTTTTGCGTATGTGCTATTAGTGGTTTTTTTTTGTTTTTGTTTTTGTTGTTGTTTTAAAGGAAGGAGGGAAATGTGCATAGGTTATCTCTTAGCTGGAAAAGTATTTTGCGGGGACGGGGAAGGTACTACTGGAAGCATGGAGTGGGTGACTTTTCATATATATCCTTTTGAACAGTTTGAATACTTTGCTGTATGCATGTAATAACTATTAAAGAACCCCCACTTTTTTTTGGATCTAAATTTATTGACTATACATTTCTCTATATCAGCAAAATAAAAGTTCTATGAAGTTAAAAAGTTTTTATCATTGAAACTTCCAAGTAGACCTCAAAATAGAGTGTCCCAGCATCAGCAGTAGTAGCATTTTACCAGTTGAGAGGATATAAAATGTGGCCGAATTTGGATATTATTATTGTATTCTCCGAAAATAGCTGCAGGTTTGGAGACTCTTATATGTCCTCTGATTTATGAGTTGTCTGTTCTGCAGTCTATAGTTAAGTTTCCAAGGTAGACAGCTCCGTTTACCATCAGACTTTGTAGTACCATCAGACTAAAAATATTTCATGGTCAGTGCATGCTGTTTTGAAAACAGAACCTATTACAATTATGTTGTAGCCCTGGTTAGTGTGGCTCAGTTGATTGGGCATCCTCCTGCAAACAGAAAAAGGTCGTGGGTTCTCTTCCTGTCAGGGCCCATGTCTAGGTTACGGGTTTGGACCCCAGTCAGGGTGTGTAAAGGCAATGAAATGAATTGATGTTTCTCTCTCTCTCCCCCCGCCCCCATCCTTTTCCCTAACCCTAAATTCAGTAAGCATGTTCTTGGGTGAGGATTAAAAAAATCAATTATGTTGTATTTTGAAAGTTTTAATCTAGATGAGTATTACTAGACCTAGTTATCTAGTATGATAAGCCTTTTATGTGATCCTATTTTAAGAGTGTGCCTAAGCCAGATTTTTGGTTGATGATACATATTACTGTGTATTTTGGGGTATTTTCCTTTGAATATATCATAGGAAAAATTGGTGAGTGCTCTGGGCATTCTCATTGAAAAGTATTGCCAGTAAGGGGATAAAAACCTTATCTTACTTAAAGAAGTAGAAGCAACTGTAACTTTTGATAACTAATAGGAATAGATCACTTGAAATTTTGTCACTTTACCCTAACAACTAGGAAAGGCTTTTTAGGAAGGAACACTTTCCTATATAGCTGTGTAAATGAGCATTTAAATATACTTTTTAAAAATGTTTAAGCATATGGAATTGGCAAGAATTTGGCACTTGTCCCTGTTTAATTTTGTCTTTAAAATAAAGAGTGTATGTCTATTTCATATGGAGTATTTTTAATAGTACTAGTACATTCTTGATAGAGAAGATCAGAAATATATATGCATAGCTTTCATGGTAGAATGTGTTTCATGAGAAAAGACTAACAATTACATAGATTGCAGTGTGGGAACCCCATCCATTTTTAACCACATTTTTGCTTTTTCTATAAGTAAGACAGCTCTGAGGCTGAGAGTTTGTGGTAACCATTGATAACATGCTTTTCTTATTGCACTTAGTGGGAATCTAGCTGGGAATAGAAAACATGGGTTTCTTGACTTTCCTTTTTCTCTCTTTACTAACAGTGCTTTCTTTAAAAAAAAAAAAAGATTTTATTTATTTATTTTTAGAGAGGGGAAGTGAAGGAGAAAGAGAGGGAGAGAAACATCAATGTGCGAGAGATATATCAATCTATTGCCTCTTGCAAGCCCGCAGCTGGGGACCTGGCCCTCAACCCAGGCGTGTGCCCTGATTAGGAATCAAACAGTGACCTTTCAGTTCGTAGGCCAGCGCTCAATCCACTGAGCCACACCAGCCAGGACTAACAGTGTTTTCTTTTTTAAAAATATTTTATTTATTTATTTTTAGAAAGAGGGGAAGGGAAGGAGAATGAGAGGGAGAGAAACTGCAATGCGTAGTTGCCTCTCATGTGCCTCCTGCTGGGGACCTGGCCTGAAACCCAGGCATGTACCCTGACTGGAATCGAACCAGCAACCCTTTGGTTCACAGGCCGACACTCAATCCACTGAGCTATACCAGCTAGGTCTGTTAATTTCTTAAAGTTATCTTGCAACCGCCTCTGAAGTGGAAGTGTAAACAAAGAATCTATTAGAATCATTTGTGGGTTCAGTTAGTGTTTGTGGTTTGCATCCTTGGTTTGTTTTTTTTGTTCATCCTTGTTTTACTTTTAGTTTTAATATTTGACTAACACTCTTTTACCCTTTCTCAAACACTGTAGGGCTTTGTGACAACTGAAACTCAAAATTGCCTTAGGTGAATTCTTGGTCGTGACAAAAGCACGGAATTCTATTTTACAGAGTAGTTTAGGAGATAATGTACTCTTTTACATACATATTTATAGGAGCACTGTGAGCCACTTCAATATTTTCTCCAATTATCGGGAAGGTAACTGTCAATTAAACTTAAAAGAGTTTTGAGTGTGGTCTACTCAGAAAAATAGATGTATACCCCTCCCCTGAAACTAGATGGTCAACTTGGTTTGTAGAAGGCCTCCCTGAAGCCCACCCACACAGTCCCTTTGTATTTTTCAGAGGACCTGCTGTGGTTTATCTTCTATTAGTTTTTAAACTAAAAGTCACAGTAAAACTAGACAGGAAGAAGTGAAAATTAATAATTCATAAACTTTTACTATAATCAAATTCGTAAGTTATGTACCTCATAGCTTGTATAATTGCCTTGCAGGTTGGCATATACTTGAGCTCGTAAAACTAGTTAATCATCTACTTTACCACCATGTTTGTATTAATAGTTAGACAATTGCTTAACTCCTTGCCCTGGTGTTCAGTGACTGAGTTACTGTAACTGCTTTATAACTGGTTGTGTCTGCAGTCATTGAGGTATAGGAGGGAAGTGAAAGTAAAATGCAGTCTCTTAATCTTAGGTTGTATCTTACTCAGCTCCTATCCTGATTATAATTAAGCATTATTAGCAGTAGAGTTTGATAAAAGAATTTAGACAGAATACAGTGAACTTGCCTCAGCCGATCAATAATGAGTAGTGACAGTGGTGATCTCTGAGGAGGGAAATTGGATTATCTGGGGGACAATGGGAGAAGAAAGACTTGATTTTTTCTTTTTTTGTATTTTTTTCCATGTGAATTTCTTATCTATTAGAAGAATAAAAATAGTCTGGCTTACTAAAACTTTTAGGCAGCCTTTTAGTGGGACTTAATCTGTTATACCACATTTAGTCACGCAGAGTATTAATGACCCACTCTGGTAGAGCTTTCCTTCTAATAACAGGTGCCTTTTGTTCTTACACACTTAATTGAGTTTCAGATACCTACAGTCCTTAGATCCTCTTTATTTGTTTAGCAAATATGTATCTTCTGAGTACACCCAGCGAATCTGATTCCATTATTTTTCCTTGATACAACCTTTAAGTAGCTTCCCTTGCCTAAAAAATAAACTCAGGAGTTTTAGTGGGGTACATTTAGCCTATTGTATTACAAAAGTACTTGTAGTTTCCTTCACAGATCATACTTTCACATCTCTGGGTTTTAGCCTCTGTTCTGTTGAGCATTCTCTATTCTCACTTGAACATGTTTCTCTTAGCTGTGGGTTTTCTTTGGCAAGGTTCTCCTTACATATCTTCGTTTTGGCACTTTTTGCAAAGTATTAGAACTTTGTTTACTTGTCTGTCTGCTCTTGCTAATCCAGGTTCCTTTAGATTCATAATTTTGTGAAATTTTAAATTTTTATGCTGTGACTTAATTTTCAGATTTCTGAAGTCTAATGGAAGTGATCAAGTAATAAATGTTAAAGGGGTAAAGAGAGGACAGATCCAGAGATTACTCAGTGTTAAAGGGGGGAATGGGACAGTTCAAAGATCTTAAACTAAGAAACATGGATGACCTCAAATCTCTTGAACCATATATGCCAGCTTTCAGATATAACTCTTTCCTTTACTTTTATATCTATTTATTCTGCCTCTTAGTTGAACCACAGCGTTATATATCTCTAGTTATGAGTACAAGATTATAACAAAACAGTAGGGTGCCATGTTGTTGGAAGAACAGAAGATCCATTATTTGGGTATCAGTCGCCTCACCTGAATCAGTTTTCACTGTTGACCTTGAAGTATTAATGGTTAAATCAGGATCTGTAGTGATAATAATACATGAATATCAAGTCTTTCTAATTCACATTGTAACATGGTTTATTAATATTTGTTTGTTTGCTTGTTTCTCCTCCAGCTCCAGAACCTGGGTATAAACCCAGCAAACATTGGCTTTAGTACCCTGACTATGGAGTCAGACAAATTCATCTGCATTAGAGAGAAAGTAGGAGAGCAGGCTCAAGTGGTAATCATTGATATGAATGACCCAAGTAATCCAATTCGAAGACCAATTTCAGCAGACAGCGCCATCATGAATCCAGCTAGCAAAGTAATTGCACTGAAAGGTATACAAGATTATGGGTTTCTTTTCCTTAAAACTCTTCCTGTGTGTTATTTATTCAAATACAATAATTAGGAGTTATGTCTTTTAGTATTTTGATTAAATAGATCTGCAGAGTTAAAGCTATCAGTGAATTTGATTTTAACTACTTTCATGACTTTTACCTGGCATGTTTCTATAAAATCTTTCTATTTAGCATAGAGAACTTGGAAAAAAGTTGTTTTAGAATTTGAATTTTAATAAAAATGAATTTAAATTTTATACCCACAGCATGATAAGACTGTGCTTTAAAAAGTATAACCCTGGCTGGTATGGCTCAGTGGATTGAGCGCTGGCCTGTGAATCTAAGGGTCATGGGTTCGATTCCCAGTCTAGGGCACATGCCTGGGTTGTGGACCAGGTCCCCAGTAGGGGGTGCACAACAGGCAACCACACATCGGTTTTTTTTCCCTCTCTTTCTCCCTCCCTTCCCCTGTGTCTAAAAATAAATAAATAAAATCTAAAAAAAGGCGGGGGAGAAAAGAATAGCACCACACACAGAAGGTATAAGAAATTAGTGATTCATACTCGAATAAAATATACTTTGCTAATATTAGCACCTAAACATTGCAGAATTTTATTATGATTAGAAACTTGCTGTTCAAGTTGCGCCTTTTTTATACTTCAGTCTTGTATTTCACTCAGGTGGTCATTAAAGCTTTGAAATCACGGGTGTTAAAATTTATTCAGATTAACTTTTTAATTGTCATAATTGGGAACTACAACCTATTAATCTAAACCGAGTTTAGAGAACTTCATACTGGCTGGGAGCCTATATTAATTTTTTTCTTTGAACTTTAGAGTAACATAATTTTTTTTTTCCTTTTACTGATTTCAGAGAGAGGGGAAGGGAGGGAGGGAGAGAAACATTGATGTCAGAGAGAGACATCAACTGGTTGCCTCCTGCATGCACCCCGACTGGGGACCCAACCTTGGTCTGCAGGACAGCGCCTGGCCAACTGAGTCCCACTGAACAGGGCTAAAAAGTTTTTAAGAGAGTTTGGTGACAAGACGGCTGTCTCTTAAAAAGGCATTTAATTGCCTAATTTTTGCTTTGTCTTTTCTTTTTGGACACTTACTACATACCAGATACTTTTAAATGTCTGGAGCATATATGGGAGTTCTATGAAGATTACTTTAACCTTATGGTGTAAATGCAATTATTATCTTTATATGAGGAAACTGAGGCCTTGCTCAAAATCACATAGCTGTTGCCCCAATAATTCTATAAAATTGTTTTAAAAAATCACATAGCTAATGACTGGTGACCTAAGTCTATACATAATGTCATTTAATACTAAATAGTGTGTTGCCTAATAGTGTGCAAGCACTGCTTCCAAGCTCATCTCTAGCAGGGTGATCTTGGATAATACCTATAAATATGTAGGAAGTTTACTTTTTATTCATTTGTAAAATGAGAGTGTTAGGTAATTTTCTAGTTCTTTTTAGCTCAAAATCTTAGTAATTTGATATTTTTGGGGGGAGGTGATTTGTTGGAAATGGTGAAGTTTTTAAACAGACTTCTTTTTACATGATTTAAACTTTGTATTTAGTAGTAATACTTACTGGAGATTAAATGGTAGGCAGGGAGAGGGTTAAGCATATTCAAACAGATGTCACCATTACATACCTAAGATTAGAATTGATCTCATCTCAAAGAAAGATGATCCATCCCGCTTTCACCTGAGACCACATGCTCTGTGGCAGTAAGTTTTTTGCTTCTATTAAACAGTACATATACTTGAAGGTATTAGGCTCCCTTCAGCCTCCTTAAAGAATTTCAGTTAAACTACTTAGCAACTCTACCCTCTATTAAAAGGCCATAGTTTAGATTTTCTCAAATTCTCTTCTATTTTTAATGTTGTTGTTATCTTATCACATTTCTTAATGCTTTCTTATGTGTGCAGATGGTGAGTTTTCTTAAATTAGATTGTATTAGTTATTGTCCTGTTTTATAAAAAGAATAAATTGAAAAGATTTTCAAAGCACTGTACAATAATAGCATTGTAGATTTGTGCCCATATATGTACATCGTGGACTTAAGCTATCATCGCTTACCCTCCTTCCTATATCCCCCCACATAACATATATATGCCAACCCTTTTCGTAAAAAAATAAAAGCCTAACTAGGGGTTGGGGAGGGCAGCAAAGGAAAGTTAAGTAATTCTAAATACAGCAGGTTCTTGAATAATGTCGTTTGATTATAAGGTTGATGAGATGCTATAGGAATATAACTTGTTTATATCAGGTAGCCTGTGGTAAAATTGGTTTCATTATTTGTCTTTTTGCTTAAAGTTACAGAATCTATTGAGGACTTACTATACTGCTTCCTTTTGAAGCCAGTTTTAAACCCCTTGATTTCTTTTTATAAACAGGACTATAACTCTCACAATTACTCAAGTCTGGTTGTGGTTTACATATTATGTGGGATGGGATAACGTTCTTTGTTTTATAGAAGTTCTTACACATGTGGTAAGAAGGGTCATGGTACAAAGCTGTGTGTTTTGTGTCCTGTCCCATCTCCTCCTTCCTTACTCTCTATACTGTCTTATAATTTTTGTTCTTCAGGAACCAGGTTCTCTGTGGCTCAGGAATGGAGTGTTCCTTAATCTCTAAGGACTAATCTTGATTAGATAGCCTGGTGATATCTGTGGGCTTTGACCTCTATTAATTTAAACCAGATCACTTTTTGGACCATGAATGGAGTTCAGATTACACATATAAGCCTTTGCACCTGATTCAGTGAACTCTTAACACTCAAGGCAAATTTCATCCTCCTTTTACTAAATATTTGCTGTCTTCATTGGATGAAACTTGAACTTTATATATTAACTGCATCTGAAACTGTCCTCCTTTGCCTCCCTCTCCTTTCCTGTAGCACTCTACTGTCTTTCCCTTTGTATCTTAAACCAATTAAATGTAGCATGCACTTCTTTTATGTGCTCTTGGTGCAAGGCAGAGTTGAAGTGGTTCCTCTTCCAAAAAGCAGTTTCCACAAGACACAGTTGGATGAGGGATGACTGCCTTTTAAAAAGTAGACATTTTCCCTATGTGTGTGTAAGATTTGCTTTGTCTGTGTACCTACAACTAATTTAATGTGTAACTATTCTTAATTATAAATCATTAGATTTCAACCTTGTTTTCCATTATTGTTAAGCAAGCTGTTCTTTAGACTCATTTTTAGTTGGGATTTAGAATTCTATAGAATATTATGCCGTTTAAAATGTCTTTAATAGAGGTAATATAGTTTTGCTTCCAATGTAGCTGTAGGTTATTTGCCCATGTCTTAGCTATCTTTTCAGTGGTTGCTGCTCTAGCAATTTGACCTCTGTAGTTGGTTATTCAATAGTCTCCTGATAGAACCATTTGTTTGGCAGTTTAGAGATCTTGGTACAGAGCTAGTCTAGCTAGATAATAATTTATCCTGAACTTTGTTTTCTTAGTGATTCATAATTCTTAATTTTTGTTTTTAGCTGGGAAAACTCTTCAGATATTCAACATTGAAATGAAAAGTAAAATGAAGGCCCATACCATGACTGATGATGTCACTTTCTGGAAATGGATCTCTTTGAATACAGTTGCTCTTGTCACAGATAATGCAGTTTACCATTGGAGCATGGAAGGAGAGTCTCAGCCAGTGAAAATGTTTGATCGCCATTCTAGCCTTGCAGGTTGCCAGATTATCAATTATCGTACAGATGCAAAGCAAAAGTGGTTACTTCTGACTGGCATATCTGCACAGGTAACATTTTTCCTAGTTTTTTAACTAATATGCCAAGAATGCAGTTTATTTTCAAATTAGGTCTTCTATTCTCAGTCATGTTGAAGCTTTTGGAAGAGCTTTTTTCTCTTTTAAAAGTAAATGTCTTTATACTGACATAGTTTCAGAGCATGTACTCTTACCAAGTGTTTCTAGGTCTTACTTGCAGGTTGAGTGGATATATTGAGCTCTGATATGAATGATTTGGAGTTTATTGTGAATATTTACTGCAGAGTGAGCGCTCCTGTGCATATTTTTTTTTAAGATCACATAAAGGATGGTTGTATATGAGACACATTTTAAACATTCAACTTTAATAAGGTAATGCTTGGAGCTAAATTTTAAATGAGGAGGTATTAGATCTACATTGAGAGACTAAATAACAAAGAATTATATAAATCCTGTTAAAGATGATAAAGCAATTCTAATTATTTCACTAGTTGATGAATCTGGGAGCTAATGGTTCATCGGATCCCCAAACTTTATTCTCTTTGATCTTTTGTAGCAAAACCGTGTGGTGGGAGCTATGCAGTTGTATTCTGTAGATAGGAAAGTGTCTCAGCCCATTGAAGGACATGCAGCTAGCTTCGCACAGTTTAAGATGGAAGGAAATGCAGAAGAATCGACATTATTTTGTTTTGCAGTGCGGGGTCAAGCTGGAGGGAAGGTAAGTTTTGTCTTTGGAAAATATTTTAGTGAGAATTTCTTTGTCTTTCTGCTACTAATTAGTTATCTAGTCTTCCTTATTTGTTTCTAACATTCAGATTTGTGGTACCTTAGCTTAAATTCTGCTTCTAGTGATACTTTTCTAAAGTAAATAATGTTCTTTAACAACTTTTTTGTATCGGCTGTTTATAGTAAGACTATTTTGATGGCATTCACCTGAGGGCCTTAAGTTTCTGTTTTTCAGCCTTCTCTGCATAAGAATCAGTAGGGTTGCTAAAATGTACATTTGTGTGACTCAGTAGGTGGAGCTCATAATCTGCATTTTAAATACCCTAGGTGATTAGGTAGAATGTGGCCTGCAATTGGAGTAACATTGCCCTAAGTCAGAGATTGTTAACCTTGGCTTTACATTGGAACTGCCTGGACAAATTGAAGTACTTTGTATGTTATGGTTCTTAGTTGCAGGCAATGGAAACAGGTCTGGTTGCTTAGAACATAGAAAATTTACTGAAAGGATAATGGGTAGTTTACAAATAGCTAGGAATGTGTAGAGCCAAGCTTAGAATATGAGGAGGAATCAGGGAAAATAGGAAATAGCCAGGGCCCCAGCCATGGAAACCTGAGAACTCAGCTGCTGCTGTGACTGCAGTGCTGGGTGACACAGCACTGCTACCTCTGGAAACTCAATTTGACTGCAGTTCTCACTGCCAGACTAGACTCTCTAAAGTCGTAATATTTTTCCATGGTAACTAGTTAAAAATTAGACAGCGATTGCTTAAAATACGACAGTCTGTAGCTTCTCAGCAGGGGGAGAACATGCACCGAGAGTTATAATTCTGTTTAAAATTTCAGAGTAAGTATCTCTGAAACAAGGAGTGATCCTACCAACCTCTCGATATGACACGGATCAAAAACAATAATATTTAGATCTGAATTGTTGTAATATAAACAAAGCCACATCATAGAAATTAGGTATTATCCTTGGCATAAGGCTGAGAAATTTTTTGTAAAGTCCCACTGTAAAAACAACTTCATTATCATTTTTATAGTCTCTGAAAACACATTTATAGGTTCTTGAGCCTATGTGATTCATTGTACTTTGGCTTTTGAAAGACCGCCTAATTTTTCTCAATACGGCTAGTTACTGTAATTAAGAATGAGAGCCTGTGACTTTTATATGGTATGTATCTTGAAAACTGAATTATTTTTTGTCAAACCCCATTCCTGACATGACTAAGGAAAATAAATAATACTCTTTCACTGACATTATTTACTTTCTCTTGCCTGGCTGATGTGCAGCATCAGACTTTTTAAACCAGATGTTCTCATCCAGTTTATGAGGTCTGTGTGATCAGACCGACAGCTCAGCTTTGGTACATACTTTCGATCTGTGTTAGAGTAGAGGTACCAGCAGAAAAGAATTTAACAATTTAAGTTAGATAACTATTTGGAAATGCTAAATTATAATGGAAGACTGAGAAAGATACCTTGTAGGTAATGTATTACCATTTTATGCTATTAATTTAAGGTAGATTGTGGTGTGATTGTTTCAGCTATTCGACTGACTTTGAAGTTTTTATCTTGAAATAATACACATTCATAGGAAGCTGCAAGATAGTACAAGTGTCCTCTACTTAGTTCCCCTCAGTAGTTACATCTATACATCTATATATTGTATATTAAAACAAACAAATTAACATTAGTACAATTGTATAATTCTATTTCATTTTATCACAAGTAGATTCAAGATACATACTATTCTGTCACTTCAAGGATTCCCTCATGCTACTCCTTTATAGTCACACCCACTCCCCTACCATCTCTAACCCCTGATAACCACTAAATTACTTTCCATTTCCATAATTTTGTCACTTCAAGAATGCTATGTAAATAGAATCATATAGTATGTGACCTTCAGAAATTGGCCTTTTTTCTCCCACTCAGCATAATGTCCATGAGAGTTCTTTTTGTACCAGAAGAATATTAACCTACTATGGAAATATATATGTATTATATATATTTTAAGATTTTATTTATTTATATTTAGAGAGGGGAAGGGAGGGAGAGAAACACTGATTGGTTGCGTCTTGTACGCGCCCTAACCTAGGACCGAACCTCCAACCCAGGCATGTTCCCTGTCTGGGAATCGAACCAGCCACCTTTTGATTTGTGGGAGGATGCCCAGTGAACTGAGTCACACCAGTCAGGGTCTACGTGGAAATATTAATGGTGAATATTAAACCTATTGTGGATATTGTGGTTGTTTCCACTTTGGGGGGGGCTACAAATAAAGCTACTGTGATGGCTACTAAAAGATCTAGCTTTATGTAAATTTTATTTTCTTTTGAACAGTTACATATCATTGAAGTGGGCACTCCACCTACAGGGAACCAGCCCTTTCCAAAGAAGGCAGTGGATGTTTTCTTTCCTCCAGAAGCACAAAATGACTTTCCTGTTGCAATGCAGGTATTTTAAACAAAACAAAGGGACTTTAGAAATCTCTTAAAAAATTAATTCAGAAACTGTTATTGCTCGTAGTTGATATAAATTAAGTGGGGCTTAAAAGAGCATCTTTTTAAAAATAAAGTTTATTGGTGAAACTTTATGAAGTAATTCTCATATAAACTGGGTTATGCTAATTGTTCAAAATTATTTTCTGTTTTATCTTACACATTTTATTCATATTCTTGTCTTTGATGTAAGAGTTTTGGATATGCCATATTTAAATGTGCTATAAAAATAAGGAAACCATAAAAATTTTCATATAAGCCTTTTGTGAAAGTTCTAGAATTTTATTATATATAAAATGCAATTGGACTAAATTTTTCATTCGTGGATTCATTATTTTACTTCAGTGTTGATTTTCTTTATACAGATCAGTGAAAAGCATGATGTAGTATTCTTGATTACTAAGTATGGTTATATCCACCTCTATGACCTTGAGACTGGTACCTGCATCTACATGAATAGAATCAGTGGAGAAACAATCTTCGTTACTGCACCTCATGAAGCCACAGCTGGAATAATTGGAGTAAACAGAAAGGGACAAGTAAGGAAACCTTGAAACTTAAATTAAGTAACATAGTAACACTTATTACTGTTAGCTTTTTTTTTTTAAGTAAATAACTTTGGATATCAGAAATTAATGTATACCTAAAAATACAGAAGCATACGATGCAAAGGCTCTCTTTAACCCTGTCACAGAGAGAGAAACAGCTTGGCATATAGCCATTTAGGATTGTGTTTGTGCCTTTATTGCCTAAAGAAGTGACTTTTTTTCCAAAGAAACGATTAGGGTCACAATATGACAGACTGTGTACTTTTTATAGGTGTTTTCTTCCTATGACTTTTATGATGGATTATCAACGACAAGGAAACGAATTTTTCCTACATCTCTTTTTCTAACTCTTTAATACTAAATATTTAATGTGGGAAGGTCATATGTTACAGTAGCTATTGTGGGGTACCTGGCAAGTTATCCAGTTATATAGGGAACATACTTGCTGATCTGAATTTGTCATGATTGGCAAACCTTTTCACAACATTAACAAGTGATTCCTTTTCTGTGTTTTCTTAGTGTTTTAATTTAATTAAAATGTTCTACCCTGGGGGTATCTTATTTTCTAAAAAAAAATGGCTAGAATGTCAAAAAGAATATTGTTACTGATTTTGACTTAGTTTTCCTCCAAGTTAGTATTTTTCCGAGATAGCAAGCGAAGGAAATAGCTAATAGGTTTATTTTCCTTTGTTCTGTTAATTTCCAGGAAATTAGGTGTATATGAAGAGGCAAATAGTCTCGAGAAAGTCTTTCCCTACCTGTCCATCTCCTACCTCAACTCTACATGTGGTTAGGTGCTTCTGCTTTATGTCCCCACAACTTAGGTTGCCCTCTGCATAGCACTTCCCACAGTGAATTACAATTGCTTGCGTAACTGTTTTCTTCACTAGTCTTCATTAAGAAAGGGGCTTTTCTTTGTTTAATTGTATTCCTATACCAGTCCATGTCTGGCACAAGAACAACTTTAAAAATTCAGTAGCTTTCATTTATTCAATTGCATGTGTCTCCCTTGGGAAAAAAATCAAGAATGAATTGCCTTTTGGTGAACTAGGTTAATGACAATTTAATAACCATGAAGTTGATAAGCCAGAGACCTTTTTATTTCCAGTACTGTACAGATTTTTTAAGATAATACTTAAACTAAAGTATCTTGAATAATTTTGCTAATATATTCGATATTCATAGGTCTGATTCTGGGCACCTAATAGTTTTTCTCTCCTTCCCCTATAATTTTCTGTGCCAGCTCCTTTGAGTCAGGAGATGGGTGTTTAACCTTAGGCCGCAGGGCTTTCCTTTACTCTGATTCAGAGCCAACCATAGCTGGACATAATGCCGTAAAGCAGCGATTTTCAACCTTTTCCATCTCATGGCACACATATACTAATTATATGTGGCACAATAAGACATATTGTTTTGCCAATCTGACAAAAATAGTAAGTGTAATTTTGATTTATGGACACCAGCCGGCTGTTGTATTAGCTGTCGTCATTTTTTAATTTAACAATTGAAGGGAAAAGAGGTCAGTGCCCCTGACTAAATAAATAGCCAAGTATTGCATGTTTTAAGATTCTTATGGCACCCTGGTTGAAAATAGCTTCCCGAAAGGAATGAGTGTGTGTCGTTTCTGTTGGTTGAAAAATCAGGTGCTCAAGATATTATTATAACTTAAATTCTGAAATTGGTAGAACTGAGTACTTTAGAATATACAGAAACCTTCCTCCTTCCCCCATATATCTTAAGTACTGGCTGCTGGAAATCTGTTAGAGCAATTAGCAGACTTTTGTTCCATGCCAAAAGGTCCTTAATATTTGCTCCTCGAAATGTGTCATTACCACCTAGGCTAACAAAGCAAGAGGGTTATTATTGGACCAGTAAAACATGATAGTATTTTTTATGTATTAATCCTGTAAACCAAGTTTTAAAACTCCTGTAACCAAAAATTATGAAAAACATTATGTGCTGTTTTTACCTAGGGACGTTTTCTGACTATGGATGTTTTAGACAGGACCAAATGTCTTGCAAGGGCTAGGGTGAAACTGTGGATTCATTGTTTAGGGACGACTAAGGTAGCAAGCAGTAGGAAGATTCAAAAGTGTAGTTAGAACTGAACTTACTCATTTTCTTTATTTTTCCTAGGAGGAAGGCATAAATTAAAGGTGGAGGTCAGGAATGCAAATGACTTTAAAGAAAGTAATTCCTTCCTTTAAAAGGCATGTCTAAATATGGAGTAGAACAACACATTGCAGATACAGGATGGCTTATGCTTTGAGGGTGGAGGGTGCCTCATCTGTAAAAATAAAAGAATTTTGGATCTTAAAATTTCTTCATTTTCCTCAAAAGGAATAATAGAGTCAGCAGGATTGACTGTTATTTATCTATTGGTTATTGAGTTCTCAAATTCTTTTCTATTTTTACTGATTTTGAGACAGAAATTTTCCATTTTTGTTTAAGCATTCACTTTGTGCTGAACACTGTCCAATGCTAACAATGCAATTAAACAGAAAAGTCCCTTTCCTTATGTGGACTAGTGGCTGAGAAACAACTAGGCAAGAAACTAAAATATGAGGAGCACTGTTGGGGGCAATATAAGTATTTATAGGCTGGGGTGTATAACCAGCTTTGGTGTTGGAGAGAGGAATGGATGTGTAGTGAAGGGTTCCCTTTCTCTGTGGCAATTAACAGTAGTTCAGCTTTTAAGCAAGTAGGGTAGCTTCTGTGGCAGTGACCTTTTAGGAGGACCAAGGGTGGGTATTCTCCAAATACAAGCAATCAGAAAATGCTCTTTACTGATGTTGCATGTATTAAACACCTGCTGTGTACCTTGCATTATACAGTGGGATTCAGGGATTCCTCCCCCTCACTGAATATATAATCTGACCTGTAAGAATGTAAATCTGATTTTAAAAGTTACTGAAAAATCCTTATATAAAAATGCTAGAGTTAAAAGGAATATACCTTAAAATTCTTCCAGGTGATCCTTAGATTTTATTTAGATTTTACACCTTCTTCAGTCACTTTCCGTAGGTTGTCAAGATTGCATCCCCATGTTGAATTGTCTTTCAGAGCTTAAAAGAGAGCCTAATCTTTGATTAACTGTGTTAAAAGTGAATGAATTGTAGCAAAGCAATTAGAGTTTGGACATTTTGAAGTAGGGAGTTATTTATATTACAGAATTGGCCATATTTTAGGCACTCGCAAACGGCTTAGTACTCCTTAGTTTTCTCTTCCAGTCTCTTATTTTCTTTTCACTTAATTTTTTTATGGCAACAAAAAGCAGCTATCATAATTTTAATACCTTCATGACTTGGTAGTAATCAGCTGTGAACAGATTTAGTATCATTGATATCCAAGTGAACACATTGCAACTATTCATTAATCTTTAAATTGCAGGTTCTTTCGGTATGTGTGGAAGAAGAAAACATAATCCCTTATATCACCAATGTCCTACAAAATCCTGATTTGGCTCTGAGAATGGCTGTGCGTAACAACTTAGCTGGTGCTGAAGAACTCTTTGCCCGGAAATTTAATGCTCTTTTTGCCCAGGGAAATTACTCAGAGGCAGCAAAGGTGGCTGCTAATGCACCAAAGGTAAATAGTTATGAGAATCAAGTTGCCATGCTTGGATTAATGTTCATGTACTGTATTTCTAATGCTGTTAGAAATGGAACCAGCTCTCCACAGAGAAACTAATCTTCTTTAGGTTGTATTTTTCTATAGTGGAATATGAGTTACTTGTCCATGGCTTTAGATTTGGATATTTTTCTGTGCTGCAGCTTTGTTGATCTTTTTAAAACTCAGAATGTCTAGAAGGATACATAGATCTAGCAGGCTATGATTTACATAAATGCAGTAATGTTTAGGTACTTTTAGCTATAATACTGTTTGACCTCATCAATGACAGCTACCAATTTTTTTCCCCATATAAAAAGCTTTGTTTCTATTTAGCTCACAACTTGGTAGAGGGCTCTAGGGTGATTAAAAAGTCATCTAGTAGCAGCAGGGAGAGGCTGAGGCAGAAGCCCTAACACCAAGGGGATGCCAGCAGGGACCCTCAGAGGCCACTGGGCTCCAAAGGCTCCTAGTTGTGCTGCAGGGTGAACTCAGCTCAGCCTGGGGGCCAGCCAGCCGGTAGAAGTTAGTCAAGTGGTTACCCATCTTAATGAGTTTCAGCTCCTCACTTAGGAAGTGGCTCTCCAGGAAGTCACAGAGATATGGACATCTGTGTGGGCTGAATCCAGAGCATGCAGCCCCATTAGGGCCTGGTTCAGGTTCCTCTTCTCCAGGTCCATGGCTTTACCGCACCAATCCTGGGACATCTTTTGTGTGTCCTGGAAGAGGGCATGGGCACTGCGCTGGTTTGCATCTTCAAGAGACATTTGGTGCCCATCACTTCTTCTCAACCAAGTCATGGAAAAAGTGGCCCATGCTCTCCAGAGCCACATTTTTGCAGTTGAAATAAAAACCCAGACGAGAGGTAGGTGTAGGAGACTCTCAGATGAAGGTTAACCAGGTGGTGGACAGTGGCTTCTACTATAGAAAAATTTTGACAAATCTTGGAGCTCATGGCTTATCAGCAATAAGGAGCTAAGCTTAAGAAAAGGTGTTGGCTTGTCCTGGAGGCAGAGGATGGCTAAGAACATGGTTCCAAAGGTTGCGACTAGAAAAGAAGATGGAGGGTGGTCAGAGGCTGGAAGAAGGGGCATCTATCGATCTTTTCTGTCTAAACACTGTTAAATTACAGCAAGAGAGATCCACAGGGCATGCTGTCTGGTGGTACTAATTTTTTCGTTCCCCAAAGCTGAAGATTGAACAGATCCTGCTAAATTTATGGTAAAAAGAGTTGTCTGAAATGGAGCTGAGTTCTCATCACGTTTGTACTGTGTTGGACTGAATTAACACCTTACATCCTGATCAACATTAGGAAATTTGCACTTAATGTGAACGTGGACTAATAGCTAGCTGTAACTACTTTATTCTCTTACACATTGGCATTGTAATTGGGTTGGTGTATTTCTGATTCTGAATAACCTTTATCACATTGAACCGTGATGAATGTTGTATGAATCTGATGTATGTTGACTGAATCTTTATTATTCAATAAATAATGTATGTATGATGTATCTTGACTGAATCTTTATTATTCAATATATTGAAGATTTGAAATTTTGTATTAGTAGATGGAATCATGCTTTCAAGATTGACCTAAGAGACCCATGGAATTATTAGTGTGATGTTGGATCACCTTTAAAAGGAGTCTTTATCGTTTCTCTTTCTTAAAGGGAATCCTTCGTACCCCAGACACTATCCGTCGGTTCCAGAGTGTCCCAGCCCAGCCAGGTCAAACTTCTCCTCTACTTCAGTATTTTGGCATCCTTTTGGACCAAGGCCAGCTAAACAAATTTGAATCCTTAGAACTGTGTAGGCCCGTACTTCAGCAGGGGCGGAAACAGCTTTTGGAGAAATGGTTAAAAGAAGATAAGGTACATTAACTTCAGTTAATATATTTTTGCTTTGATTGCATTAAATACCATGTCAGCAAATTAAAAACACCTAGGCTGCACCAAAACATCTATTATTTATTGCTTATAGGAATAGAATAAAAGCAGACATTGCATGAGATGCATAAACTTATCTTTATAACATGTTGAGATAGGATATCTTTGTTTAGGTTTTCAGATGGAATCCAAGATTCGTGCTGGGTGGTTAGAACTACTAAATTGGAGGCAGTGAATTGCTATCCTTTTGCTTCAGGAAAAGCTTAGTATGAGAGTATGCATTCGTATTTGTCAACATATGTAACACTCATTTGGACATAAGGATATCTCCCACATTCCACATTTAATATGCACAGTAGTTTCAACCATACAAATATATCTTTTCTTTGAGAATGTCTCAAGTATCCTCAAAATTGTGATATTTGCTACTAGTTGCTATGTTTGGGTGTGAGAGGGAAACATGTTATGTAAAATGTTGCACCATAGATACGTTAAGACAGCAGGGCTGTCTAATTAGCAGTGATTTGGATTCCCGGAGTTATTTCACAGTATGTAAATTAGCATTACATGGGAAAATATTTAACTCAGTTTCTTGAAATATATTTAAATATGAACCTTTAAAAAATGTTAACCAGTTTTCTTTACTGTAGAATTTCTCTATGCCATTTTAAAATTTATTTTAGATTTTATTTATTTACTTAACTAATATCTGTTTTTTAAAAGATTTTATTTACCTTTAGAGAGGGGGGAAGAGAGGGAGGAAGAGAGAAACATTGATGTGCAAGAGATACATTGATGAGTTGCCTCTTGCACGCCCCCAACCTGGGGACCTGGTCCGCAACCCAGGCATGTGCTCTTACTGGGAATTGAACCAATGATCTTTGGGTTTGCAGGCTGGCACTCAGTCCACTGAACCACACCAGCCAGGGCTCTAATTTCTTTTTACATAGAGCATCTAATAGTACTTCGTTTTCTAGAGTACGTTATGGAAAGTGTTGCTTATTTGCAAGACAGTAACAAGTTTGAACAACCCATCAATATTATTATTCCTTTCATACCACCATAAAAAAGCCTTTCTCAATGACGTGGTAGTATTGAATTGCTATTTCTTATGCCGTTGTCAAGAATGAGGTGGCACTGTTTAAAGAACTCTGAGTAGTGAGTAACTCTTGTTGTTATACCTTTCAGCTTTATTGTATGTTAGTAATAATATCACATTATTTATTCTAAGTCCCTGTCTTTTAACCCACTTCTGGCAGTCTTACAGGATACTGGAGAATAGTGCCTCAGAGTTGGGATGTTTGGACAGGAGTCTTTGCTGAAGAATAGTTAATAGCCACAGTAGCAAATATTTGAAGTCTGTCCTAGTTATTTAAGATAAGGGCAGGATGGGAACAGCCAAAGTAACTGAGTTGACCTATGTAACAGCGTGAAAGGGCTATTCTGTGACATAACCGTTAAAAGTAGAAAATCAACTCTAATATACAAAGCGAAACTCTTTCATGGAAGCTACTTTCCAGATTGGGCAGCTGACTAAGGCAGGTTAAATATACAGAGAAGGGAATCTGCTTGTGTACCACCTAAAAATTCCAAAATTTTTATCTGTTCAACCTTGTGAAGTTAGTGTCCTACAAGTGGCATTAATTTGGAAAAATGGGGGCCATGTGGGTCTGATATGTGAATATTCTTAATAGAAGTACAAGGTTCTGCTTTTTAAGTACTTACATTCCTAACAAGGTATTCGGTAATCCATGTGCATGAAATCCGGGTGGGCACTTTATCCTTAAGTAGGATGTGTGGAAAATTTTACTGAGACATTGCTATGAATACATGATGATCAAGAGTCTTTACTAACCACAACTCCTGAATGTTTATAATCTGGGACAATTGAGTTACTAAGTGCTTATCATTATTATTTATAGTGGAATTAGTGTCAACTGCTTATTCATAAAACAACTCATGGATTTCTAAACTATCTCTTTTTTTCTTTGGATAGCTGGAATGTTCTGAAGAACTGGGCGACCTTGTGAAATCTGTGGACCCTACATTGGCACTTAGTGTGTACTTAAGGGCTAATGTCCCAAATAAAGTCATTCAGTGCTTTGCAGAAACTGGTCAAGTTCAGAAGATTGTTTTGTATGCTAAAAAAGTGAGTTCAGTGAAACAAATTCTCAGCAAAAATTCATTAAAACATTAAAGAGAAATTAGCCTGTAGAAACTCTTAAAGGACTTTAATAGTGAATATCCTTAAATTTTGAATTACTGGGAAAAGTTTAAAAACCCTATTTTAGTTTTGATATATAGAATTACACTTTCTAAAAATCAGGCAGGTACTCTTATGAGGCTTATCAGAAGAGAGCAAGGGCATGTTTAATCTGTTAGAACAAACTTTTTGAAGTAGTCATTCATCAAAAATGAATAAACCAATTATAAAAATTTACAGCTATTTATTCAAATATGTTATCACCAAGGTGTCTCTTTGCCTAATATAAACCAAGGTCAAATTGAATGTCTTAGGTTAAAACTGAAATCTTACTTTCACCAGTACTATATTAATAAGATTCTATTTTAGAAAAAAAATCCTTTAAATGATATAAAAATGTAACTTTGCAGTGGCGTTTAAATTTTTGTCTATTTGTAGGTTGGATATACTCCAGATTGGATCTTTCTGTTGAGAAATGTCATGCGTATCAGTCCAGATCAGGGACAGCAGTTTGCGCAAATGTTAGTTCAGGATGAAGAACCTCTTGCTGATATCACACAGGTAAAGACATTAAAATGTATCCTCTAGAAGTTGATTTAAATAAAGAATCGGGAGACCTAAGTTTAAACAACTTGAAGAAGAATGGGTTAAATTTCCAGTTTGTAGAAATTAGAGCTTTGTCTATCTATGTAGACAAAAAATCAAGTTGCAGAAGAATGGACAGTAAGATACCATCTATATACAGTTTTAAAATATACAAAATGAACTCTTGTTTAGAGATGTATATGTATTAAAAATATGAAAAATGTATGGGAATAATAAAACACAAAGGACAGTTGTTACCGCTGGGTAAGGGGAGAGGGAAGAGGTGCACATAGGAAGTGGGAGTCACAGATTCCATATATATGTTTTTGTATACTTTAAATAGTTCATCAAAATTTTAAATCTATCATTTGATTGTATTCTGCTATTATGTAGCATCTTGAAATATCTTGTGGTTGTTTTTACTAGAACTAAAAGTAACTCCAGAAAGACAAAAATCGACTCTTAAATTATGAAGTTATGTTGTCCAAATAATATTTTTTAAGTTTGGGATTTGATCTGGCAATTTTTTATATGTAAAAATGAGATAGTGTTTAATTTCCCTTTATATACATATTATCTAATAACAGTATCATAAAGCACTTTTTAAACATCTTAGAAAAATATTCTTTAAATCTTTTTGCAGATCGTAGATGTTTTTATGGAATACAATCTAATTCAGCAGTGTACTGCATTCTTGCTTGATGCCCTGAAGAATAACCGCCCATCTGAAGGCCCTCTACAGACTAGGTTGCTTGAGATGAACCTGATGCATGCACCTCAGGTACATGTTTTCATGCTTTTGAGGCACGTTTCCAGTGCTATTTTAGTAGTTACTCAGAGCTTTTTAGATTAAGTTATTCGAATCTGCTGAGATGACCATTCTTCATTTAATAAAATTTAGCTAACATTCCTTTGTATTTTCTCTCTATCAGTTTGATATCGAATCTTAATATGTGTAATTTGGATATAGAATACTGATATAAATGGACCGATAAAATAAACTCATCCTCTTTATGGTTTTATAGGTTGCAGATGCTATTCTAGGCAATCAGATGTTCACACATTATGACCGGGCACATATTGCTCAGCTGTGTGAGAAGGCTGGTCTGCTGCAGCGCGCATTGGAACACTTCACTGACTTATATGATATTAAGCGTGCAGTTGTTCACACCCATCTTCTTAACCCCGAGGTACTTCTTTTTCTTACCTAACTGATGATCTTAGTTATGATTAATTGGTATACTGAAAATGTGTTTCTGGTACTGAATGATAATTATTTCATGCTACCATTAGGTTTACTGTTATTTATTTGCGTATTTATTTTGTCCTCTAGTGGTTAGTGAATTACTTTGGATCCCTCTCAGTGGAAGACTCCCTAGAGTGCCTCAGGGCCATGCTGTCTGCCAATATTCGTCAGAATCTGCAAATCTGTGTGCAAGTGGCTTCTAAGTACCATGAACAATTGTCAACTCAGTCGCTGATTGAACTTTTTGAATCTTTTAAGAGTTTTGAAGGTAATTAGGAGTTTCTGAGTTGTGTTTTAATTAAGATAGACAAGAGGGGTATTGTTATGATCACAGGTTATTAGAATTTCTGTCTCTACAAGCTTAATTTTATGGGACAGCTTAAGTTTTATTAGGCAATAAACATCAGGAATTTTTTATGTCAGATTCTAGGGATATGCAGTGAAAGGACTCCTTAGATCTTTTATAGGTGAAATAAAAGCACAATTTTAAGATACAGATATATAGTGGCTTTGTCATAATTGTGTAAGATGAAAATACTTTTAATCAGGTATAATAAAATTTCATGCTTATGTTGTCTACCTCTCATAATGGCAAATATTTCTTACCGAGGACATTCTATGACTTGTCACTACACAGCATATTTTCTCAACCTCAGCTCTGCAGACATTATGGGCTAGATAATTTGTGTGTCTGTTTGAGGGTGGTGTAGGCAGGATTTTTAGCAGCATTCCTGGCTTCTACTCACTAGCTGCCAGTGGCTCAGTGTCACCAGTTGTGACTACAAAAAATGTCTTTAGACACTGCCCAGTGTCTCTGGGGAAGAAAATCACCCCTAGGTGAGAACTACTGGTATGCTGAGTGTACTAATATAATCACTCTTGGGTGGCTCTTGGGTTCATTAGCTACCTTCTGGTCCCCAGTTACTGTATTTTGCCATGTATAATGTGCATTTTTTTTGCCCAAATTTTTGAGGGAAAAATTAGGATGTGCATCATACATGGGTAGTACTAATTCCATATCTATATAAACGTTTTTAATTTATGCTTATGCATTAAAAGTGTAACTCTAGAAAGCAGTAACAGTATCTGTATGCAAAATAATACCCTGGAATATGATAATTGGTTTTGTTTCTAAAATAAAAGTAAAAAAATAAATAGAATTAAAAAATTAAAATGAAAGCTTTTTGGTTTGGGCCAAAAACATGGGTGCATTATACACAGCAAAATACTGTACCTTTTCTTCCCTCTTTTTGTAGTGTTGCTCTAGACAGAAGCAATAAGATATCTACTAGTTTTCTTCGTTTTCTCAGTTTCTGTATGTTAACTATGCACTAAATTTATACTATTCATTTAATTTAGTAATCACTAGCCACATGTAGCTATGTAAACTGAAATAATTAAAATGGAATACAATTAAAATTTAGTTCTTCAGTCATACTGGCAACATTTCAAGTACTGGTTAGCTACATGTGGTTAGTGGCTACTGTATTGGAATGCACAGCATTAAAGTCTTTTCAGACTACTTTTCTGTGTTTTCTATTAACTGCATGTGGAAAAACACCTGCTATAAGGGACTTCATTTAAAATTTTTCATATGGAATTTGGTGTGATAAGTTAGCTTTGGTATTAAGTAGCTGCCTCCTAACTCAAGTACCAGAAAACATTGGATTGAATTTCCTTTTTTGAGGAATAAAAGTACAAGTCCATTTATTGAACTGATTATTGGATTAATTAGTATTTTTATGGAGCTTTTTGAGCAACCAGTTTTCATTTTTATTTGGGAATATTCAGTATAACTGGGGGTTTTTTTGTTTGTTTAGTTCTTTTATTCTAAAAAATGTACCTATACTTAATTTCAATTATTTGTTCTCTTAAGGTCTCTTTTATTTTCTGGGATCTATTGTTAACTTTAGTCAGGACCCAGATGTGCACTTTAAATATATTCAGGCAGCTTGTAAGACTGGGCAGATCAAAGAAGTAGAAAGAATCTGCAGAGAAAGCAACTGCTATGATCCTGAGCGAGTCAAGAATTTTCTCAAGGTAAGTGATTTTGAGGAATGCAGTTTCTAGTTGGGTTAAAGATCAGCAGTTCCACAAAGATATGGTTTAAAAATTTCCCTCTAAATGTGAAATTCTTAGCATTCTGAAATTGTGTGCTAAATTATTTCTTCCACATTTAATACTTTGTGGTTATTTTTGAAATAGGGAAGGAAATTAGTAAGTAATACTTAAGAATGGCCATCTGTTTAAAAGAAGAAAAAAATAGAACTATCTCAAAGGAATTTCCTTTCTTTCACTTTAATTTTGGAAGAAAAATTTTGAAAGTGGTTTTAGACTCTCAATGTCATTTTAGAATATATCATTTAGTCATTTAGTCTCTTATTGAATATTAAGATAAGCTTGTACTCAGTGTCATTTCAAGGAGCCTCTGTTATATGCAGAGGGTTCTGTTTCTAAAAGATACAGGTTTATCTCTGTCATCAAATTACTCCAACCCTAGAAACTAAATATTAGTCTTGTATAATTCATAAATTGAGGGTAAGATCAAACAAAAACACCCCTCAGCTTTGTGACACATGAATTTAATGATAGAAAAATAAGCATTGCCTTCGTTGGCATGCAAAGTAAAGATTGAAAGATTTTTAGCTCTTTAAAATATGCCTAAGTGCAGTTCATTTTGTTTAATGTTTAACTTTAGCTTTATTCTTGTACCTACTAGTTACTTTGTGAGGAAAGTAAAACTTTAAAATTGGCAGTTGCAGGTCCTGGCTGGGTAGCTCAGTTGGATAGAGTGTCATCCCAGTACACACTAAGGTTGTGGGTTTGATCCCTTGTCGGCACATACAAGAACCAACCAATGAATGTAAAAATGATTGGAATAGCAAATCAGTGTCTGTCTGTCTGTCTGTTGTTTCTCTTTCTCTGCCTCTCACAAAAAATAAAATAAAATGGGCAGTTGCCTCTAAAAATCAGGAAAACTTATAGACCATTCAGTTTATCCCTCTAAATATATATTTATTTATATATATGCAATGATTCCAGAGACTGAATATAAAGTTCTTAAGCATTTTTTTGTCTTCATTTTTAGTCCATGTATAGTTGTTTTATTTGTCATTATTTTTAGTTAATCTGTGGTTGTATTAGCTGATTGTTCTTTTGAAGAATTTACTATGTGGGCTATAGATTAAATAGCTAGAACCTTAGCGGTTCAGTATAATTACGAAGTCAAAGCGCTGAGGTAGTCCTGTGTTATAGATTAAAAGGTAAACTTTCCCTAAAAGTGTAGCTTTATAATGTCTAGGCCATTATAAATATCTGAGTGACCTGGCTAGTATGATCTGTTTGGACCCAAGACTTTTTGCTGTCAAAAAAGTCCCTCCAGATGAGAAAGATTGTTGCTTTATGCTTGGCTAGTGTACCCCTAATACCAGTTCAGTTCCTCCTTTGAGTATCAGCACTGTTTCCTTTTTTTAAAAATAGTACCAGATACTTAAACTGATTTTTTTTTTTTATTATTAAGCTCTCAGATTTTAGACTTCAGTCGCAATTTCTTTAGCATTGGGTTTTAATATTTGAATTACTATGTATATGCATATGTATATATGTATAAACACACACATACATATATAAGTCAGGACTAAATTATTTTTACTTAATTATGATGTTCTTAAGCTTCAAAAAAAAAAATTCCCTGGATACTAGAATGGTGCAGTCATTGCTTAGCCCATGGGATGTAATTAGATGAGGATTCCCCGCTCACCCCTTGTGAATTGGGTGCAAGCCTGATGGAGTAGGGACATGTATATGGATTATGGGCTTTTGAGGCAGTTAAACCTGGTTCAAAATCTATTTCTTTCAATTATTAGCTATTTGTTCATTCAGTATATGTCTACTTGTTATCTCAAGCAAATTAACCCAGCCTTGGCTTCTTCAACCACAAATTGTGTGTATCATGTACCCTCATATGCCATTGGTGTGCAATTGAAAACAGTTGTCAGTAAGCCATGTTGGTGGGCCTTGAAAATAAGGTAGAGTCAGCCTGCATGTGAATTCTTTCTATCAGGCAAGTTTTGTTTCTTTTTGATTTGAGTTATTCTTGACTCCTTGAAGGAATTTTAATTCCAGTCTGATTTAGAGGTAAATCTGGTGTCTTTAAATAATCTGAGATGGGAGCTTAGTACTAAGTTACTACTGTTGTATCTAGCCTTTACCCTAGTAGTGAGAACTGACATACCAGGCCACTTATACTTCCTTATTCACCTGTTGTATGGTAGCTACAATGCTATATCTCATCATCCCTATTTTTAAGCTTTATTTTGGAGGTGGTAACTATATGATACATGACTGGTGTTTTATGTAAACTCTGATGATAGGAAAAATATTTCCCTGAAACCTCGCTGGTGTAGCTCAGCGGATTGAATGCTGGCCTGTGAACCAAAGGGTAGCTGGTTCAGTTCCCAGTCTAGGACACATGCCTGGGTTGCAGGCCAGGTCCCCATTAGGGGGCACGCAAGAGGCAACCCACACATTGATGTTTCTTTCCTTCTCTCTCCATCCTTTCCCCTCTCTGAAAATAAATAAAATCCTTTAAAAAAATACTTCTCTGAATCTGATCTTGAGCATTCAAGTGCCAGTTATACGCTAGCCACGGGCAGTACGAAAATTGGTAGAATATGACTTCTCGTCTACTGTAGCCTGTGAAGCAGGAGGAAATGATGACATTAGCATCATTTGGTTCATGACCCAAGTTATTGTGGAATTATAGCTCTCTACAGAAAGCATGGAACTGTTCTTCAGACCCACAATCTGCTGCTTCCTACCTTCAATCTTATTTTCTATCATTTTTCCCTTCCTGGTTTTGTGTGAACCTGCACTGGCCTACTTGCTACTTCTGGAACTCTTCAAACCTTCTCCTGCCCCAGGGCCTTTGCTTGTGCCCCTTTCCACTTTTCTCTGAGACCCTCATGATCTACATCCTTAACCTTCTTTAAGATTTCTCATCAAATGTCATGAGAAAGGATGTCTCAGATTACACTAACCTATCCTTATTCCATCCTTACCTCCCCCATATTCTGCTTTTTTAAATAACACTTAACAGTATGGGACATTGTCTCTTCCCACTACAATGTAAGTCCTTGAGGGAATGCTTACTTTGTTCCCTGCTATATCTCCCATGCATTAAAACGGTGCCTGATAGATACATAGCTACTTGGGAAGTTAAATGAATAACTTCATGTTTATGAAAACCTGAATATGTTTATATAATTTTAATTTTGATTTTAAAATGTTTAACCATAATGGCTACGGGGTAACCTTTTAAATAATTTAAAATGATCATAGCATTATTTACATTTATGAAATCGTGCAAATTTAGGCAGTGAAGAAAGTATTCTAGATTTTGTGTACTTTTTCAATCTTAAATTTTCTTTCGGAGTGCAGTACATTTGTCTTTGCCTGCAGAAATCTTTAAACACCCATGCATAAGACTAGAATGTCTACGTAATCTTAGATTACTGGCAGATGTGTTGTCTTCCCTTAAGCGGTAAAATGAAGTACATAAAATTTTGTATGTATATTAAACAGGGTAAAGATGGTGATTAGTGTGTTGATCCATTAACTTCTTGATATTTGTTTAGTAGAACTGAAATCTTTTTCACAGAGCAAACATTCTTTCTAGAAATGATTGTAGCAGCTGTTCAGTACAGAGTTTTCCTCCTGCCAAATACTTGCTTTAGACTTTCCTTAATGTGAAAAATCTGCAGCTGGACTTCTACTTCAGATTTATAGCTACTCTGATTTTTCCCCCCACTGTATAACTTGCTTCAGTGTCTGCAGCCGACAGGTTAGAGGCCAGGTAATAGTTCAAGGCTACTGTTTGCTCTGCCATGGGGCACTGTGAGCGACCCAGGGGGACGGGCCTGCTGTAAATCCAAACCCATGCATACCATTTTGATTTTTTATTCAGAATTTCTCATGATTCCCAGATTATTTTTGTGTTCGAATCTGAACACTTCCTAGGCTAATCTTCAAGTTATTTATAATTGGGTTACTAATATGTGCTAAACTTAGGTGCTATTTTATTCTGACCTTGCAAATAGTGTTCTTAGTGGCTGTCATTAGGGAAAGTCCTATCCTGCTTAGTTCTCCTTCCTTAGTAGATTGTGACAGATGAATCATTTATTGAGGAATGTTTCACTGTGTATAAATGAATTCCTGATGGAAACTGTTGTTTTTTGTGTTTTACCTTATGTCTGTGGAATGTAACAGGACATGTATCAGGTAAATGCCCAGTACAGGTCTTAACCTTCTATCTGTAACATCTATGTCAGTCTATAAAATAGGATATATTATATCTTGGTATTTGTAATGATAAAAGCAATAGACAATTTAAAGATGTCTTCTAAGTGCTTTCTTCATCTTAACTTTCTTCTAATTATGGCAACATGCGTTGTGTTTAATTTGTGGCTGTCACCATCATACTGCTCCTTGTAGGCTTTATTTATAATAGGGCTTTAGAGGGCTGGCGATATAGAATGCAGTTGGGGAGGGATCAAAAATAAGTCATTAGTTTGAAACAAGTACAAGCAATCTATGCCATTTCGACAGTGTGACTATTGGTCTTAATGCAACTCAACTCTGCTGTATTACTATTACAATGAAAGTCCCGCTGTGATGATTTTATATTCTGAAGACCAGTGGTGGCTCACAATTTGGGGGGGGTGGCGGGTAGAGGGTGTGTTTGGGAAGGACCTGGTATTTTGCTGTGAATTGAAGTATTAGTAAAAATTTAATGAAGCTGCAATGGGCACTCTCTAGCAGTTGGGACATTTCTTTCTTTAAAAGAACAGCCAAGATTTATATGAGCCTCTCCCACCAGTATAAGACAGATTCTCATATTTTACATGATTCCATACCTCACAGAAGGAGTAAATTAAGGTTTCTTTCTTTTCTTTTTTTTTTCAGGAAGCGAAGCTGACAGATCAGTTACCGCTCATCATTGTATGTGATCGATTTGACTTTGTCCATGATTTGGTGCTCTACTTATATAGAAATAATCTTCAAAAGTATATAGAGATATATGTACAAAAGGTAAGTAATACCTAGATAGCTTAAAAATTAAATCTTATTGTAGAGTTTACTTCTCACACCCTGGAAATCTTCATCCTTTTAAACCTCTGTGGTCTGCTGTAGTGGCCTTCAGCATTTTTTCCTGCCAAAGTCCTTTCTTTGATTAAAATTTTATATGTGTGTCAAGTATGTAAAATAGAACTGCTGTGATTGAAAATTGGATGGCCTATGCCCTACTTACTTGATAGCCCCCCTGCAGTATCTGTATAGAGGCCGCAGACTCCAAAGCACAGTTTTGAAGCCATCTTAAATACAGATATCAGAAACTATACCTTCTAACCCCAGAAATAGAAATGCAGTTTTGCTATAATGGAGGTGTTTTTACTAGACAGTCTTTAATAGTCATTCTGTGATGTTAGCTTGTTCGGACTTACTTATCCTTTGGCGCAGTGCTGAGGTGATTAATTAGCCAAGCTGACCTTCTGCTGAATTCCTTGGTCTAGCTGCAAATTTAGATTTCAATTTATTACTGAATTTTAGAACTGAGCTTAAAAGGGGGAAATATTTAATTTTTTAAAACTCCTTTTTGCTTTGCTTATTAATAACATAATGGCATTCTTCTGTTTTTTTAACCTTAGGTGAACCCAAGTCGACTTCCTGTGGTTATTGGAGGGTTACTTGATGTTGATTGCTCTGAAGATGTCATTAAAAACTTGATTCTTGTTGTAAGAGGTCAATTTTCTACTGATGAGCTCGTTGCCGAGGTTGAAAAAAGAAACAGGTGTAGTACCCTTTTAACCTTCATAACTGGAATAAATTAGTTTTGTCTCTCAGCTGTCTCTCAGCTTGATAATGGATAGAAATGTAACTTCTCAGTTCCCTAAAAACTATTCCAGAAATGAATGGACCATAATTCCCTGAAAACACCTAATTTAGAAGTGATAAGCCAGCTGTATTGTTCCTAAAAACTCTTTTCTGGAACATTATGGCTGTAACACAGAAAATCTGTTACCCTGGTTGATCACTTTTTTCCATGTCTATAATGAAAACTTTCATGGGTTGACTTTGTGTGTTTTAAGGTAAACTATGTGAAAAGCCTCCGTTTAATTAGGTATGATATCCCTATATTTAGTAACTAATTTTTTTATAAATTATTCTCAAGTATAATGAGAAAAAAGTTTCCTGTGTAACTCTAAGTTAAATTGACTTTTTAATTTGAACCTTAGTATGATAATATTAATTATGAATTTCCCACAGAGAACATGATAATGTACGTACTTCTAATCCTTATTATACAATGAAGCCTTGTTTTAGCTGGGACATTTTGATGAACTAGTGTTCAGAAGGTGTTGATGTAGTAAATGAGGTTTGTGGGTTGGTGTAATAGTGGGAAGTTCCTCTACCTATGAAAAGATACCAAGAAATCTTAGGGGGTTTAATTTTAACATGAGTTGGTATAGGTGTCCTACTCATGGTATTTGTAAAATTTGTATTTGAATGTTTCAGACATGGAAAAATTCTGCATTTAAGGATAATGGAGATAGAATATAATGCTGATTTTAAAAGTTTAAGTCCATTTTAAAGTGATTGTGGAACATAACAATTTTAACATTTAGAGAGAGGTTTCAGTTGTGTCTTAACTCTAATGCCTGAAAACAGTCTTGTTTGTTGTATATTCCAAGCAAAGAGCCAGATAATTACAATGAACATTTTAGTCTTTAATTGACTGGTTAAATCATGATATACTAGATTCACATGTAAGTCACTCGTCTCAATGTGCCTTAGCTATTCTTTATTCTATCAGTTACCATGGCACATGTGCTTGGGTTGCAGATGTTTATAGGAGCTTGATTTTTTGCCTCTGTTACTAAAAAAAAAAAAAGTGTCTTTACCCTCATGGGAGCATGTTCATAATAACTACATGAATTTCATAGCCAAAGTAATGGCCTACTGCTCTGTCTATGGGTACTTTTGATATTAAACCATTGAAACATACACTATAGCTTAGTGAAACCATGATCGTTGATGTAATGATCATATAGCTGCTAGAATTATTAAACCCAGACCCTTCTAAAGCTACCACATTTTGTTCCCAGTTGTTTATTGAGGGTATTGCCTCCTTTGGCTATAGTTAATATCATATGTTAATTGTGTTAAAATGAAAGAAACCTCAGATAATCTGGCCTATTTTCTCATCCCACATCCCCAGCCCACTCTTAAAATTTACCTAAAGTTTAGGTACTTTGTCCAGTATAAAAAAGAACAATCTATGAATCTATGATATCTTTTATGTCCTATCTAGATAATGTAACAGATAGATCTGGGGGAGTAAAGATAGTTTTATATACCTTCTGTGTAACCTTTGGCAAATTATTAAACCATCTCTTGAGTCTTAATTTCCCAATTTGTGGTAGGGTTGTTGAGAATTCAAAATAATATATAGGAAAACACATTACAGATTCTAAGGTACTTAAAATAGCATGTCAAGAGTGTGCTATTTATAATGCAGTATGTGTCACGGATTTTTTTGTGTGTGTTTTACTAGATTGAAACTGCTTCTGCCTTGGCTAGAGGCCAGAATTCACGAGGGCTGTGAGGAGCCTGCTACTCACAATGCGTTAGCCAAAATCTACATAGACAGTAATAACAACCCAGAGAGATTTCTTCGTGAAAATCCTTATTATGACAGCCGTGTTGTTGGAAAGTATTGTGAGAAGAGAGATCCACATCTGGCCTGTGTTGCTTATGAACGTGGCCAGTGTGATCTGGAACTTATTAACGTGAGTACTGCTAGCTGAATGTGTAGAGAAAAGGCTGCATTTTTAAAAACCTTTACATAATGTTAGGTTAGTGAATTTTGAGAGTTACAGAGTGGTTTTAGTTAGCACAGAGCATTTTTGAAAGACGTGTGCTTTTTAAAAAATTTTATTTGCCAATAATTGTGAATTTAAAGGGGCTGAAATAATAGATGAAGTCTATAGTCACTTATTAATATTTTAACCCCATTAGTTTTATCACTTACGTTCTCATTCACTTTCAGACACACACATACACACCATGTATACATC
Organism: Mormoops blainvillei; assembly: GCA_004026545.1. Lineage (NCBI taxonomy): Eukaryota > Metazoa > Chordata > Mammalia > Chiroptera > Mormoopidae > Mormoops > Mormoops blainvillei. Next base: position 174,993 of record PVJD01001202.1, read on the forward strand.
TTTTAAATATATAAGTTGTATACATCATGACCTTGTACCTCTTCAGTGTGTATTTCCTAAGAATAAGGATGTTGTTCTCTTTCATAAACTCATTATAGATACCAATTTCAAAATGTTTCTTAAAATTTATTCCAGCTTTGCCAATTGACCCAATAATGTCTCTTACAGTATTTTTCCTGCCAGTCTAGGATTACATATTGCATATAGTTGTCATATCTCTTTAGTCTCTTTTATGAAACAATTCTTCAGCCTTTGTCTTTTTTTTTTTTTTAAGATTTTATTTATTTTTAGAGAGGGGATGGAGAAAAATGGAGAGAAGCATCAATGTGTGGTTGCCTCTCATGTGCCCCTACTGGGGGCCTGGCCTGCAGCGCAGGCATGTGCCCTGACTGGGAATCGAACCAGCAACCCTTTGGTTCACAGGCCGGTTTGCAGACCAATGCTCAGTCCACTGAGCTACACCAGCGGGGGGTTTTTCCAACTTTTTTTAAGTTGCAGTGAAGTTCACATAAAACAACAGTAAGTGAATAATTCAGTGGCAGTGAGTACATTCACAGTGTTGTATAAACGTGTCTGTCTAGTTTGACATTTTCATCGCTACACAAGGAAACTCAGTACTTGTTAAGCAGTTAGTTCCTCCACATTTCTCCCTCCTCTTCCCTGACAACTTCCAAACTGCTTTCTGTCTCTGTGGATTTATCTGTTTGGTGTATTTCATATAAATGTCTTATTTTTAAAAAGAGAATGTTCTGCACTGGCTGGGTAGCTCAGTTTCTTAGAGTGTTGTCCTGATACGCCACGGTTGCAGGTTTGATCTCTATTCAGGGCACAGAAAAGAGTCAACCAGTGAATTCATCAGTAAGTGGAACAACAAATTGATGTTCCTCTTTCTAAAATCAATCAATTAAAAAAAGTTAAAAAAGAATTGTTTCACTCTTGAGTTTTTCTTATTGTTTCTCATGATTAGATTTAGACTGTACATTTCCATCCAGAATATTCCTTAAGTGATGTTTGTCTTTCTTGTGCTAGTTATATGTAGAAACACTGGACATTTTTTGTCCCTTGTTTGTGGAGGTACTTCTATAGTTGTCAGTTTCTTTACTGTATAATTATTATATTTCCCCTTACGTAATCTTAAGATGTCTGCAAGGAAACACTTTAAAACATGCAAATATACTGTGTCTCTTCTTCCCCACCAATTTAGAATCTTACTGATTCTTTATAAAACCATTCTTAATGTGTTGGTTGCAAAATGACAATTTTTCACCTCCAGCACTTTCCTCACATTTATTACTCATGCACTCAGGAATTCCTGTTTGATTCATTAAGTTGTAATCCACCATTGTTGTTTTGATGCTCAAATTGTCCCATTTTTGGCTGATAAAAACCCCTTCAGCCTGTCTCCCGGGGCTTTGTGTCATGGTCTCATCATTCTTTGAGCACTTTCTTATTTTTTAGTATAACACGTTAAATCATGTTCATTTCGTAACCTCCCAGCCCTGGAAACTGCCATTTTTCCAGTGAATTTTCATTCCTTGAAGTGGGAAATGCCATTAAAAACTAAGATCTGAGCTGCTAGTTGTATTTGCTTCTAGGATCTATTGGTGATCAGAGCTAGGAGATACATGTACCTATGTAAATACATACACATAAACATATATGTGTGCATATACACATGGGAAAACAAATACAAGAATAACTGGTAAAACACTGAAAAGAAAGCTATGAAAGTAGACTAGTCCTGCTAGTTATTGAAGCACATTACAAAGCCTCTATAATTAAAACATGCAGCAATGGGACGTAAATAGCCCAGTAGAGTAATATATGAAGTCCAAGTACAGATCCAACATCAGGATGTTTTCTAAAAGACTCCAGAAATTAATAACTATGTAGTTTTTGTTGATCAAACTTTAATAAGAAAAATTTGCTTGTGAACAACTCAAGATTATATGTAAAAATAGTGGATTTTTTCTCCTATAAAACAATAAATAGGGTATAAATGATAGAAAAAAACCTTTAAAAGTTAAGTCAATTATGAAAAGTCTTCACTTCTTACCTTGAAATTAATCTTTAATATCTTATTTAGGTTTGCAATGAGAATTCCCTCTTCAAAAGTCTTTCCCGCTATCTGGTACGCCGGAAGGACCCAGAATTGTGGGGTAGCGTGCTGCTGGAAAGCAACCCTTACCGGAGACCCCTCATTGACCAGGTAAAACTGGCAAAGGTGTTTAAGGCTCATCTTTTTAACAATGAATGAAATTTTTTCTTTTCCCTCATCACATACCAGATGGATCATATTTAACTGAGGAAGAAGACAGTAAAAAGAAACTTTTAAATTTTTAATTATTAAAAGAAGTATATATTGTAAATGCTAACAAAAAGAAAATACACCCTAGAAGAGATTATTTAATTATAGTGATAAGGGAAACAGCAAATTAAACATTTAATAAAATGAGTAAGAATTGATATTATTGTTAATAACCGAGAAGTGATTAAATTGGTTGGAAGCATTCAAGACAATGGTAAGTTAGCCAGGGATGAGACTTGATAGAGAAAATACAAAAGACCAAATGGGGTAAATGTTAAATCTCCCTAGTAAGCAAAGAACTGCAAAAGAGATGTGGGCTTATAACTATATAACATTGCAGACATTTTTAAAACCCTAAAAATTGAAGGTTCTTATAGTGGTTCTTAATTATACCTTGTAGAAATGTAAGTATAGAAGAGAATAAAAACTATTATTTTTTTTTATTCCTCTTCTAGGAAACATTTTTAAGACAAACTTCAAAGTAGATACAGAGGTTCCTGGAAAAAATATTGAAGCATCTGTGAACCATGCAAATAGCCAAAAACAGAGGAATTACTGAGTATATGTAATGCCACATCTATGTAGTTGAATTATATGTTGTCATTAAAGTTATAATGAGGAATGGTTATTATGGGTAATGTTTTAATCAGAGAGAAGATAGAAATGATTAGGGTAATTTTTCAAGATAATGGAAGTACACACAATATGGGTATACATGAATTTGTGTACAAAGACCTTTGGTGGTAAAAGTAAAGGTATTTTTCTTCATTTTTTCAACCTATTTCAAGTTTTCTACAGAGAGGCCAACGTATTCTTAGGTAATATCTTCAAAAATCACCTTGATTCTCAGTGCTTATTCCCTATATGTACTTCTTAGGTTGTACAGACAGCCTTGTCTGAGACTCAGGACCCTGAAGAAGTATCAGTAACTGTCAAGGCCTTTATGACTGCCGACCTACCTAATGAACTCATTGAACTGCTGGAGAAAATTGTCCTTGATAACTCCGTATTCAGTGAACACAGGTATGCTATGAGAGGGGTCCATTGGCTATTTATATTCAGTCTTCAATTATGGCCGTTCAGTTTTGGAAAGGAACGAAGAGAAGATTTGAGAATGTCTGAATTCTCACTCTTTAATATTATCCTCTTCTCACCCTACCTCCTGAGACAAAAGACTGTATAGCCACAGTGTTTATTCTTTATAACTGATGAACTTTTAAAATACTGCATTTAAATCTTTTTCTTCTTCAAGGAATCTACAAAACCTCCTCATCCTTACTGCGATCAAGGCTGATCGTACACGTGTTATGGAGTATATTAACCGCCTGGATAATTATGATGCCCCAGATATTGCTAATATCGCCATCAGCAATGAGCTGTTTGAAGAAGCATTTGCCATTTTCCGGAAATTTGATGTCAATACTTCAGCAGTGCAGGTAAATAAATTTTCAGATTACCCAAGTTGATTTACTAATGTAATGATTTCTCATGATTCAATATATATGTGTATATTGTCCTTTGAGGATGGGCATAACCTATTGCTATGGCATAGAAGAGCAATAAAATCCTGATTGCGTAAATGTAATTACTATGTGTTAAGATTCATTTTACTGTAACACTAATTCAAAAATTGGTTGCCTAGGTTTTAATCGAACATATTGGAAACTTGGATCGGGCATATGAGTTTGCTGAACGCTGCAATGAACCTGCGGTCTGGAGTCAGCTTGCAAAAGCTCAGTTGCAGAAAGGAATGGTGAAAGAAGCCATTGATTCTTACATCAAAGCAGATGATCCCTCATCCTACATGGAAGTTGTTCAGGCTGCCAATACTAGTGGTACGACTTCTTACTATTATGTGTTCGGTGAAAAGATGAATGTTAAGATGTTAAATGTTAAGCATTGGTTCATTTTTTCTTTTTCTATACCTAGGAAACTGGGAAGAATTGGTAAAGTACTTGCAGATGGCCCGTAAGAAGGCTCGTGAGTCCTATGTGGAGACAGAATTGATATTTGCACTGGCTAAAACGAACCGCCTTGCAGAGTTAGAAGAGTTCATCAATGGGCCAAATAATGCTCATATCCAACAAGTAGGTTTCCTGTTGTTGTTGTTGTTTTTTTTTAAGAGCGTAAAAATAAATAGTTGAGCCAACAGCATTAGCTTAGTAGGATAAGACATCACAACCTAAGTTTTCCAAGGGAAAAATCTTACAGGAAGAATATTGTTTCTCTGTATTAAATTGAGTTGCGACTTTGGAAAGAGGATTAAATTTAGGCTTACTGAAAATGGATTGTCTTTTTTTCAGGTTGGTGATCGTTGTTATGATGAAAAAATGTATGATGCTGCTAAGTTGTTGTACAATAATGTTTCCAATTTTGGACGCTTGGCATCTACCCTGGTTCACCTGGGTGAATATCAGGCAGCCGTTGACGGAGCTAGGAAAGCTAACAGTACTCGAACATGGAAAGAGGTATTCTCAGCACCCATTTGTGTGAAGAATTAAGATGCTACTCAGAAATGCCCTTTAAACTGATGAATTAACCAGCCATGTTTACATTTGTGTTCATATGATTGAAATTTTCATTGTAGGTCTGCTTTGCTTGTGTAGATGGGAAAGAATTCCGTCTTGCTCAGATGTGTGGGCTCCATATTGTAGTACATGCAGATGAATTAGAGGAACTTATCAACTACTATCAGGTAATGAACAAGAGTCTTTCACATTAATTGATGTTATGCTATAGATAGTCCCATCTTTAATTTCATATCTCCCTTATTTAGGACCGTGGATATTTTGAAGAACTGATAACCATGTTGGAAGCAGCACTGGGACTTGAGCGAGCTCACATGGGAATGTTTACCGAATTAGCCATTCTATATTCTAAATTTAAGCCACAGAAAATGAGGGAGCACCTAGAGCTGTTCTGGTCCAGAGTGAATATACCTAAGGTAAATAACCTTTAACATTGTGAGGTAATTCTATAGCTAAAACTAATATTTTGAAATATCTTTTTTTCAGGCTATCAGCCAGAATTAAAGATTCATATTTAAAGCAGTTAAATCTTTCTTACACAGGTGCTAAGAGCTGCAGAACAAGCTCATCTTTGGGCAGAATTGGTGTTTTTGTATGACAAGTATGAAGAATATGATAATGCCATAATTACTATGATGAATCATCCAACTGATGCGTGGAAAGAAGGGCAGTTCAAAGATATCATTACCAAGGTTTGTACCTGCTTTGGAAGACAAAACAAAGGCTTCAGAATGAGTAAGCTTGTTAGGAAATAACTGACTTGTGTATGGATTTTTCCTATTTCAGGTTGCCAATGTGGAACTATACTACAGAGCAATACAGTTCTACTTAGAATTCAAGCCTCTGTTGTTAAATGATTTGCTAATGGTGCTTTCTCCACGGTTGGATCATACTCGTGCAGTCAATTTTTTCAGCAAGGTAATTTTTAAAACTTTAAAACTTTATAACAAGAATCTGAGACATACTTGAATTACTTCTGTCCATGGAACTTTAACCATGTGCTACATTTGTAACAAACTCTTTATTTTAAAGGTTAAACAGCTACCACTGGTGAAACCATATTTGCGTTCAGTTCAGAACCACAACAACAAATCTGTGAATGAATCACTTAACAACCTCTTTATTACAGAAGAAGATTATCAGGTAAAAACCTCTTGGTTCTTGCATACATTCTCAAAACTCAGGTTATAATCAGGTTGTAAAGTTGATATGTTTGCAGTAAAAAAAAAAAGTCCATTATCTTAGAATTGTAAACAGTTGGTATTTGTATGCCTGGACTCTAAATTTAGTGGGGTTTTCAGGATTGATAGACCTGATTACCCCCTAAATAAGTGCCAAGTTTGCAGAATTTTGCTTAGGTCTTGTCTCGCTTTAGAAAAAATTAGGGTTACTTCATCCCTAAATATCTAAATTATAGATAGGGTTGAAAAAGTCTTTGTTCTCATAACTAGTCCATAAAACTTAGTTGGTTTTAACTATATTTATTTGTTGCCTTTCTTGTCCAGTATCATTGGTGTCTGTCTTTTAATAAACCTTCCCTTGTGAAGGACTTCACTAGAAAACAAAATTAGAGTTAAGATTCAGCAGGCTGCCTTTTTCTCTCTTGACGTCAACATTATCTTTAAATTCAGATCCCGTGCTCATCCTGTGTAGGACTGAATATCATGTTGAGTTCAAGCAGGAGTTTCCCTAGAGCATAAAATGATACCTTTCAGATTATAAATTCTCCCAATTTCATAGCCATTCAGGTTAGTCCCTGATACTGAAAACCTTAGAGAAAATTGCACTGTTAGAAATTTTACAGCACCTTTGAGGGCTTTGTTATGTAATTAGATTGAAGAACCTTGGTACTTGTTAAGATTACAGCTTTCTGGTTTGATGCTTAAATCTAGGCTATCTTACTGCAATAATGGCTCATTGGTCATTGTATTATACATATATATCATACAGTACATTGATCAAGTCATATACAATCAGTTGTGTACAATAATGGGTCATTAATCAGAATGATGCAATTATAAACTTAAAACTAGAATGAAACACTGATTTTGGCATTTGGATGGCTTTTTATTTTATTTTATTTTATTTTTTTCTTTAAGGCTCTGCGAACATCAATAGATGCTTATGACAACTTTGACAATATCTCGCTTGCTCAGCGTTTGGAAAAACATGAACTCATTGAGTTTAGAAGAATTGCTGCTTATCTCTTCAAAGGCAACAATCGCTGGAAACAGAGTGTAGAGCTGTGCAAGAAAGATAGCCTGTACAAGGTGGATAAAGTTGATGGGGGCAGGGCCATTAAACCAACTACTAGATGATCTGTGTTACCCTGAAGTGGAATACTGCACGTAGTTCTGGTTTATAAACGTATTAGTTTTATGAATATGAGAATTGCCTTTAAGCCCCCATTTGAGGAGATCATAGTTAAGTGAATTTCTAGATTCTAGGGACTATCTAATTTCAAACTTTTTCTTTTTAAAGGATGCTTTACCCTGTCTGTCTGTTCCTTCTTTCAACAGATCTTTAATTTAAATACTATAACTGGGAATTTTTTTCCCCTGTTGTATTACTTGGTTTACCAGGTCAGTATATTTGAGTTTAATGTTTAACTTTCATCCTTTCCTTTGAATAGGATGCAATGCAATATGCTTCTGAATCTAAAGATACTGAGTTGGCTGAAGAACTTCTACAGTGGTTTTTGCAGGAAGAAAAAAGAGAGTGCTTTGGAGCTTGTCTCTTTACCTGTTACGATCTTTTAAGGCCAGATGTTGTCTTGGAAACTGCCTGGAGGCATAATATCATGGATTTTGCCATGCCCTATTTCATCCAGGTCATGAAGGAGTATTTGACAAAGGTAATGGCCCCTCTGGGTATATTCAGAACTAATCTTGAATATGTAAAACTCGATGCAGACTTATTTTTTCAAATGTTTTTTCTCAAGAAGTAGTAATTTAGTTGATTTGAAAGTATTCCTGTTCTCCATACGTATTTAATATCTGACAAATGACATGGCATGGGAAAGAGAACTCAAATATAACTTGCCAGAATGTTTATCCTCAATGTATTTCTGAGGATGAATAGTATTACTTCTACATTGTATGTTTGGTTTTTTTTTGAACTTTTGATGTGAAAAATTGTTTTTCAGAATAATATTTTTCTGAATCAGTTCTTACAACTCAGATGTCCATAATTTAGTGTGTAGATTACCTTTATTTGGTTGGTTCTTGACTTCAGCATGTATGCCTATTTCCCCTGGGGAAGCTACCTCGATATTCTTAACATCCTGTTAATCTTTTCAATATTTTCACAGTTTAACCCCTAATTTTAAAATATCATAGGAGGTTAACAAGTAATGACATATTTCCTAAAAGTACATTAAACAAGCTGCGGATATAGTCTTACAAAAGTAACTTGTTCATCTTCTGGTCCCTTTTTGACATTAGAGTATTTTTTAATTTACCCTATCTTCAGCAGTTACTAGCTTTCTTGCTGTAGAACATTTAAAAATGGTCCCAAAGGATCCATTTCATTAGAGCAGAACATGCTTATTAAAATCAGTTTCCCATCTGATCTCTTCAACATGCCTGTTTAAAGGGGACGGGAATAGCACACTACTAACAACCCCCAGTGTACTGAATATTTTCTTAGGCAACCATCTAAGTAGATACCATTGTGTTCAGTAATAATTTTTTAAGAATTAACACTTTCTATGTATGAACTGCTTACAGTCCAGTGTAACACAAAAACGTTGCCTTATTTTAGCCATAGATGAAAATAGCTTCTTTTCTTATGCATAATGCCAACAGGTGAGACCTGGCTCTGAGCTGCTGTTAACCAAAGTGCTGTAAATTTTACTAGTGATTAAGCTGCTTTCTTTCACACTGACTCTAGCATAAATTCTTCTGCAGTAAGCTCTGAGGTTTAAAATATATATATTCTAAATTTTGCTTCCAGTATGCCCTTTATTTTCACTTTTCTCATATCTTTTTTAGTGGTTAGATGTTTCTCCCCTAAACCTTTGTTGCTGATTCTACCTTTTTATGCTCAATATGGAATTTGATTTTTTTTCTAAGCTGCACCTTCTGAATTCCTTTGCAGGTTGATGCAATAAAGGAAAAGGTGAAAGTTGATTCTTTTCCATCTTTAAGTCTGGAGGACTAAGTCTAAGGAATTTGCATGATTTTTTCCTTCCTTTTCTACACTGCTGCTGCTGCTTTTTCCCCCCAATAAATTTTCACTAAAGCCTCTGCAAGTCCCTTGAAACATAACTATAATAGAGCTGTAGGACATTAGTAGATGTTTGGTACTAATCAGCTAATAGGCTTTAGGAAGGGCAGGAGGCTAATCAGTAGTTGGTTCACAGTCTCTCTTAAATATATTATTGAAAACTGAGCATGGTGAGTTTCCATATTAATTCCAAAGTTTCAGGAAATTCCTCTTCCCTGTCAGGGCATCTGGACAATAACAGGATTTTCTTAATACTCTAAATAAATTTAAACAGCCTCTGGTTTTATGTTGTGAGCTTGCCTGACAGTTGTTGAATTTATAATATGTATATACATGCCCTAAAAGGCTTTTTGGGGTTTTTTTTTTTGGTATTAAAGGACTGTGATCCAGTTTCTGATCTCTTGATTCTTACTAATTTTTTGCTGAAAGTAGATACAAGAGATACTAGCTGCTTCCGAAGAGACTTTCCTCATGTTTCTCCAGGTGTCCAGTTCTTATGGTGCTAGTCCATTTTCAAGAGGAATCAAAACGTTTAATCATGAGAGTAGCTTGCTCTATTTGTTGCTAAGCAACATGGATTATTTCTATATATGACAAAGCAATATTAACTTTTACTTTTTGTAATAAGGCACGACTCTGAAGCCACCTAAAATTTGCTCTCTTACTCATCTGTTGGCTTGTCCAAGGAAAATTTAGGCACCTTTTGGTTGCTGCTTCTGTAATTGGTTTGTCTCCATCCCAGTATAAATGAAACCAATTTACAATCTTGTATCTAGTATCAAATTGTGGTAAGAAAAGGGTGGGAAGGTAGAGGAGAGTTGAAACAAATTTAAAAGAATTTGGGTGGGGGACAATGCCTTGGAATTATGTTGAACTAAACTGGAGTCACCATTGGAACTTAGGGCAAACCTGAGTAAAATGCATTGTGTGTGAGGCCCTTCAGCAGCTAGTAAGCAAGGCAGTTAGAAAGCGTGTGTGTGAAAAACAGGTAATTGAACTGCAGTGTTATGCATTGTTTTAAATCAAGCATGTACAATAGTCATTGCAATTACATCATACTAGTTTTGAAACTCTTCTAGCATTGCTGTGGGCTGTGTGTGTTTCTTGAGAGCCTGTATAGCAACAGTCATCTTCAGATCTCACTTCTTGCTTCAGTACTTTTGCCTTTTTTTCATGCACACATACACCAAAATAACTTGACTGCATGTTAACTTTTCCTCTGCAGCATATTGCAGTCTTTGTGGAAAAGCCTTTTACATTGTAGTGGATTTTCAGTAGTACAGAAGGAACTGAACTCAGTGACATGCTTACTTGTAACTTTTCTTTTTAAATCCAAGGATCAGAAACTTTTGTTACAGCTCTTAAAAAAGCTTGTGTTTATAACAGCCTTCTCTGCACTTCTTTTTTGAGCAATCTAAATTGGGTCAGTGGAATCAAAAATTGGATATTGCTGTCCCAGAGGCTGTCCCATTATGTAGAAAAATCAAAATTTTTTTGCTTAGCTTGGTGTTACTCCTTCAGAGTTCTTTTTGTTTTTCCCGTGTCTGGCCTGCCCGTGTCCGTGCCTGTGCGCGCGGTGGTATTGCTGGGTCTCCTAAGTCTTACATGTGCTTCTGTAATAGGACTTCTGTTTTTAACATCTGACTCGGACATTAACTTTTAAACATGTGTGTTCACACTAGATTATTTTCCTTGAAAGTCTGGAAATGTATTATGCAGTGATGGGTTTTTTTGTTGCTTCATTTTTTCTTCTTCTTAGAAGTTATTAATATACATTCATCCATGTATTTTTTTGTACAACTTCTTTAGCTCACTCTTGGATACTGTTTAGTTTAGCAAAACCCCATCTGACCTTCGATGGCACATAGTGTGCTTTAAAGTATATAGCTATAATAATTTTTAAGTTTGCATACCAAGAAGTGGATATTTTTCATGGCACTTATCATCTATAGTGGTCTTTAATTTGATACTGGGTGATTTATTAATAGATGAACACTTAGGCTATAAAACAAGAAAATGTATGCAGAAGTAAACTAACCCATCTTCCTAGGATGGGGAAACCACATTTTATCTGAAGGTGTCTAGAGTCTGCCTAATTTTTACCTTTCTCATATTTGTCCCTTCACATGTTAGGATGGATTAGACCCATGTTTATGATATTTAATATTAAGTAATTTATATGTATGTATAAAATACTGTCCTAACCTTAAAGGTCTATCTGAAGACTCCAATACACTATTTTAAGTAATTTCAAAAAGAAGTTAGGGACTGCTTTTACCTTTTTAAGACTCAGTCTTTATATATTTTTCCCTGATGTTCGCATGTCTTTTTTTTGTGTGTGAGTGACTTTTTTCACTGTTTGCCTTTTTGAAGAACATGCAGTGAACATTCATAAAGTTTCTCCCTGCACTCTGCCTCCATCTCACGCAGCACACTTACGGCTTTCAAAACCACTAGTAGTAATAACCGTGAGATTTGACGTTTAGTCCTACTTCATATATAATGTAGTTTTACTTTGGTTGAGATACCAACTTGTAAACATAGTCTAAAAGAGAAATATAGTGTAGTTCAAAAGGCAAGTGGAAGTTGTGTGGTGGAGATTCCCTTATCCCAGTGTCCTGATGTCACTTCTTCCTAATTCTTCACAGAGTTACAGAATCAAACCCTAGTCCTGGAAGGAGCTTTGTAGATTATCTCATTCAACTGTCTCATTATATATAGACAAGGAATTTTTTTGAGGGTCAAGGCAATGGTTTGCCAAGGTCACACACCTAGTTAGTGGAAGGACCTGTGTACTCTAGCTCCTTTCTTTCACTAACACATTTGGACTCCTCTACACAGTCTTACTTCTGTCTTGTTAGTATCCACTTTTATTTAGAGTACCTTGCATATAATAGCCATTTACTTTGGCATAATTAAAAGTTAAAAGTTTGTTAAAGAAGCTGAGGCAAAATTAAGTATTCCTAGTTACTTCTTAGAAAATAGAGCATGAAAACATGCAGCCTGTCTTTATATAAAAATATCTAATATGGAGCCACTTGAGTCTTAACTTCAGTCTGCACCTATCACCAGTATCAGCAGAAGCTGTGCACACTAGGCAAAAGATAGCTTATTCTGCACAAATATTTGTGCAGTTATTAGACTCATTTTGCTTTTTTGAATACCATTTCCTTTTGGGAGGAAGTCTTGCCAGGTCATGAGTTCATTATTATCTTTGATAGGGTTTAGTCTTCATCTGAAACGTGGTTCCTTTTCATTATCTCCCTCCCTCAGGCTGGCTGCAACCTAGCATGCCCAGTTTTAGCCTGGCGTGCGCTTTTATGGCATTTATAAATCCCTCCTCCCTGAGGGTTTATAATGACAGTGCTAAAAATCACCTTGACTAAAGTATGAACATTGCCATTGAATTTGAGGGGGCCTGAGAATGTTTATTCTAGTCTGTTTCTTTTGACAAAATTTAACACACTAAGGCTTTTCCACTTTCTGCCATAAACCTAGGTTTATAATATTTTTCAGGTGCTAAGTAACATTACCTGTTTTTCTCCAGGTGGATAAATTAGATGCTTCGGAATCACTGAGGAAAGAAGAAGAACAAGCTACAGAGACGCAACCTATTGTTTATGGTAATCTCTGTCTCTCTTTAACCTCACAGAAATATAATAGATAATGTTTCATTCTTCAGGGCTTCTACCTAAAAACAGAAATATAATAATAGCTTCTAAATTGACCGTTATATCTCATTCTGCTAAAGGAAATGACAGTACTCAAATCTATTATGCATCATCTCCTTTAAGGCAATTCAGTTTCTTCTAAATTGCAAATAGCTTACTGAGTTAAGAAATAAGTCTCCGTACTGTCATTTTTCCCCTCTGAAATTGGCCTTAAAGCAAGCATTGACATTATTCACTCAGGTAATCTTAAATGCAAAGACAATCTGAAAAAACTTAAGAGCATAACCTGTTTTTCTATTGCCCGGTCACTGATTGATTGCTTATTCATAAATTACTGAGGAAGACGTATGGTGAATTCAATTTTCACATGTGCCAAAGCTGTCTTTAGTATGTTTTACATATAGAGTATATGCCCTCTTTAAATTACAACTGGGACAGAGAACTTGGGTAGAGTTTCCATTTGAGAACTTTCCAAAAGATAGGATTTTCAGACTCTCAGTGAATGTTTAAGGCAGTTCAGTTTCTTCTTACATGTGCATATCTGAACTACTTCCCCTTATCTTTTCACTCTTGGTGAACAGATTATCTAAACAATGAATTTGAGGGTATAGGTTAGAGCACTATAATCAGGTATTCTTTGGAGGAGGAAAAAAAATAATGACCATTATATCATCCTGCTGAAGGAAATGATAATACTCAAATCTATTATGCATCATCTCCTTTATAGTATAAATATAAAGGACTTTGGGTATTTAGAGGACCAGGGTAGTCTTGATAAAGTTGCAGAATATTAAGTAGATTGTTAGAGATGGGAGCAAGATACTTCACATATTTGAGATAGGAAACACAGGAATAAAAACAGGGTGGGTTTAATAATTTGGGGACACCTACTAAATTTGGCCTGCCTTTAGGCTGTTTAAATAGACAGGCCTTGTTGGCAGTTGACAGTGGGGTTGAAATTTCAAGACAGATGTCAATATCAAGGTTAGAAGTGATTTTATAAATTGCTAGTTTCCAAAAAGAATTTTCTCACAGTTTTGGTGGTTGTTTACAAAAAGGAGACATGAGGTTACTTGTATTGGGAGAAATCTTGCTCTAGGGTTACGTTCTGGTGGCAGATTGAGTCCTTTCTTGGAGGTTGGGAAGAGGTGTTAATGTTTCCTCCCTCTAAATAAACCAGGTTCTGTCTGGGCCATTTTCTGTATGTGGTCAACAACTATCTAAACTTCCTAAGAGTGGTAACAAAATATTTGAAAGAGGCTGTGTGCTTCTAATGTATTTCATACCTAATGTGTATTTGAGTATGTCTTTTTTAATTGCTTTCTCTAAATTAGTACTGTATTGTTTGCTCAGAATGCTCAAAATGCATTAGGTTTCATCATCATTTAGATGTGTTTAAATCAGAAATTTAAATATCCTTAAAAGTTACGTTAAAACATCGTCTTCCTGTGCTGATTGTATTGTCTCCAAATATGATGTGCAAATACCATCTCGTAAAAGGCTTATTAGCAGATGTCTTGCCTGATCATGTTGAGCATGCATGTGCACATGGCTGTAGATGACGTGAAATAACATAGTCACTGTTACAGTTCTGGCCCTTGGCGCTGCACTGTTTGTTGGCTTTTTAGGCAGGACCCTTCTAAGGATGATGGTCATGGCAAAATTGTGACAGTCATAAGGGCCCCCACAAAACTCAAAGTTGATTATGCTACTAGATAGAGTAAGGGAGATTGGAGTGTGATAATCCTTCAATGCTAACAATTTTTACTGCCTCCTTGCCCCCTGCCCCTGCTCCTTTTTGTTTCTCATCTTTAGGTCAGCCCCAGTTGATGCTGACAGCAGGACCCAGTGTTGCAGTCCCTCCCCAGGCACCTTTTGGTTATGGTTACACTGCACCACCCTATGGGCAGCCACAGCCTGGCTTTGGGTACAGCATGTGAGACGGAAAGCTGATCCTGTAGTCGCCTATTTTCGTACTGAAACATCGTCCCTGCCCGCTTCTCAGTTTATAACAGAGGAAAACAGGCACATGTTCTTGTAACCTTTATTTCATGAAGGACTACTTTTTGTTTCTAACTATAAACTTGGATCTCCTATGTTAAAAGCTTATTTCACATTCCGCATCATTTTAGAATTTATTTTCAAAGGGGAATAGTTTCAATGTTTTATTCACTTGGGCTTTTTTTCCTTCCCTCTTGTTCTTTGAAAAACTGCTTAATATTCAATCTGTTGTGAAGAACCTGATTTGCACTCTGTAGTGTTTAAAGAAAAACTCTAATATTGAAGCTCTTAAATTTAGTGTATGTAAACAGCTTACAATATGTATTGTCTAAATGCATTTAAATCTCTTATTCGAAGACAAGCTAAAGCGAAAATACTGGTGTGTGACTGTGCAAGACTGTCATTGCAACAAAGACAACACTAACAGCACATGCTACACTGGACTGCAGTGCTCTCCAAATTATCCGAAAAATGCGTTACAGACAACTTGCCTGACTTTTAAATGAGCATAAAAGGCCCTCTAACCTATGCAGGTTTCCTCATTACGCGTATAGAAATGCTAGTGTGTTTTTGCTCACTTCCTATGTAACAGGTGCCCTTATGTTGTGCTGTATCCTGTGCTTTTTCTGTGGGACCATTTCATTCAGGAACAAAGAGCACCATGATTCCGATCTGTGTGTATTTACTAACCCTTCCCTGAAGTTTGTGTATGTTGGATATTGTGGTGTTTTAGATCACTGAGTGTACAGAAGAGAGAATTCAAACAAAATATTGCTGTTCTTCAGTTTTGTTTGTGGAATTTAAAATTACTCAAATTTAAAATAAATTACTGGACTGTGGAAATAACATGTAGAATGGCAGTTTTAATTAAATACCTCTCAAAGATAAACCAAAAGAACCATCGTTTTGGTAGTTTCATATTGGATCCCAAAGGTACAGGGACATATGAGGGCAGGAGTGGAATTAGGATTGCGACATAGGAAACACTGTTTCATGTTTCACAGCATGTGCATAACTGCTGTAGTTAGTTACAGTAGTTTAAAGAACCAGTCAGTACTATAGTGGGCTACATTTCAGCTATCTCCATCATTCTAATCAGGTGGCACTTTTATCTAAGTATTTCACTTAAATGAATAGGTCATGCCTGTTAAATTATATTAACTTGAAATAAAAGTATAGAAACACATAGTTAATGTGCCATTCCTCGCCATGAAATTGTAAGGATCCCCAAATTACAGGTAGCTTAAGGTGATTTTTTAAAAACAGTGTTTGGATCCAACTCTGCTGATGGCTAAGAATGTTATATAAGAGTTCATTTCAGTAATAATCATCAATAGTGTTAGCGAGTCCCCCACCTAGACTTGTATTGCCACAATTTTTCTTTTTTTTAAACCTAAGAGCCTGTTTTCTTTCCCTCATCTTTAATTTCTCTTCCCTATTTTCCTATAGGAAATTATAGTATTAGCTAGAAAATCCTTTCCTTTTTTTGGTTTGTCATATTGAAGACATCTTGCTGTTCAGGCCCTTGCTGTACTTTTGTTTCTGCTGGGTCTCTGCTGTCTGTCTTCATCATCACCAAAATCAAGAGGGGAGAGGAGTAATGGTCCTGGTGAGCGCATTCATTTCAGATTCAACATTTGTTCTAGACCTTTCCCATACTTTTGAGTCAACCAGTTTTTATCACTGGAATTATTCTCTTTTCATTCCTTTCCCTAATAAAAACAAGTTAAAATACTTCAGTAAAGGTTTTCTTATAGCATACTTTAAAAAAAAAAAAAAAGCCTTGTGTTAATCCAGTGCTATGTCCTGTGATAATGAGTTGCCACTTAAGCCATCTATATAGTGAGCTATAGTAGAAGGAGAAGCTGCTGTTGAACTGCTTTGACTTAGGTTCAAAGCCTGAGCAAGATTAACTTCTGAGCTTGTTCCCTCATGTGGATCATAGTATGAGTAGTTTTCAGAATTATTTGCAGGAGTATGTTTTAAATCACAAAAATGCCTGGTGTAAGGTTGAACAGTAATAGGTATACAGTAGTAGAATGAATTTGCAATAAAGTATATTTTAAGGTATCTTTCTTAATATTATTCTGAATAGGACTATGCCCTGAAGGAATTAAAAACAGTAAACAAGGGTACTAAAACTGTATAGAGGAAGAGGAGACATTACTGGGACACTTTTCAGAAAGCCTTTGTACTTAAAAACCTGTGATAATTGTTGACAACTATTTCAACATAGATGTTAGTACAATAGCAAGAGACTACCTGGTGATTTCCAACTAGGGCTGCTTAACTTTCTTGTAATAGATTTAGTCATGCAGACATTCTCACTCCAGTGCTTCTCAGACTTTTTCTTAGGATCCTTTTTTCCTCTTAAATTGCTGAAGAGCTTTAGTTTATGTGAGGTTGTATCTATTTATTTACTGTACTGGTAGCTAAAACAGTTTTTTAAAATTATTAATCCATTTAAATGTAACAATAATAAACTATGTTCACAAAGAATTCTGAATTAACCATATAAGTCTCTTCAAAGTTTGTCTTTACGGAAGACTGCTGGATTCTCATCTCCTTCTATATTTAGTCTGTTACATGTTGTTTTTGTTGAAATATATGGAAATGTGGCCTCATACAGATCTGTACTTAGGAAAGAATTTTAATAGCCTTTTTAGATAATTGGGGTTAGTTGAAATGTGGAATCTGAAACCATAAAAGTGAACTTTTTATACTGTTATATTAAAATACATTGGTCTGTCTTTACTTTGAATGGATCTTTTACCCATGCATGATTTGTACCTTCATGCATTGGTTATGTGGAAAATACTGATTTACTAAGTTATATAGTTCTATATGTTGACACATTATATATTTTAAAATCATATTTTTGAGAAACACGAAAAGACTTGAGTTTGGGGGGAGCTTGGAGGAGAGGGAGATAAAGGTTTTCCTAAATACTGTCAATTGTTATCTCTAAGGAAATTACAGCCAGACACTCAGATCTGGATAACTAGAGTTTGCCAGTTCTTTCCAGTAAAAATGTTCCATGACAAAAGCATTTAGTTCAGCTCACCGGTCAGGCTCACAAGTCTTTTTCTCATACTTCAGTATGCACTAGAAGTGTTTAATATTATACGCAAGGGTCAAATTTAATAATATTGTTACTGCTTCCTCAAGGACATTAAGTGAAACTTTTTTTTTTTAACTGTGAGTGAAGGGCAGTGAAAACCACTTGTACAGGTAGGTGCCCCTGCCTTAATTTGTGAAGGGTGCGAGCAGTTTTACCCACCACTTCTTTTGTGTCAGCACAGTGAAAAAGAAAAATAATGTCTTAATATTATGAAAATAGTTTGGACCTCCTGAAAGTGTCTTAAAGAACCCATGAGGTCTTGCCCATACTTTGAGAACTTTAAGATTACGAATCCTCTAAGTTTTAAGTACAGGGGACCTGGAAAATAATGGATTTCCAGAATTACCAGAATTTGTATCTTCATCCTAGTAGATAGGTCACAACTTATTACAATAATTTGAATCAGCCACAGCAGGCCATTCTGTGGGGAATGCACTGTTCTTTGAACATGGAACCATTGGTCTCTGAGGCAAGCCTCAGAAATTACCTGAGCCAGAATAATGCATTTAGGATTGAGTTCTCTTCAACTCAGTTACATGCTGTTGCATCACTTTTGAACCTAGTTGTATAAACATTTTGTTTAGAAGCAGTTGCTGCTATGGCATCATTCACTGTTAGTTTCTTCTGTGCTGTCATGGGCCAGTGTGAATGGTTTAAAGCTGACCAAATATTAGAACTGTTTAGACTGGCTGCAGTAGTCTTTTAGAGCTCTGCTTGCACACTCCACTGAACTTAGACCTTAGTTGTGCTATCATGCTGCTTATGTTGATGTTAACTGCTAACTAATGCTAATGGTTGAAGTTAACCATGGAGAGGGGGAGCCACTCAACATGTGCCTGTTACCAAATTCTCCCTGACATCATCACAGTTCTTGGGGATATACTGTGAGCATCCCCTTAAAAGGCTTTCAGGAAAAGTGGTTTTCTGCAATAATAGATGCAAAAAGGATGGGGGCTATATAGGCAGCTTTGGGAGCTGGGACCTTCTTTATATTCTAGACAGCTGGTATAACAGCAATTACTGAAAGTATGTTATGCTAAGCGTACAGGGATCAAAAGGGAAATAAAAGTGTCCATAAATAATTGAATTATAAGTTCCTTAAACTCTAGGTAAACAGTGGGATGTTGGGATGACACACTACTTTCACTTCACAATGAGCATAAATTCCTACATGTGCCCATTACCACCTTCAGGGTCCATACAAGTCACTTGACAAGTTTCAATGCCTTCACTGTTACGACAGGGAAAGCAAAGCAAACTTTTTAGGCCATGATGTACAGCCACTGCTAAGAATCTTTGGCCACTGTGGGAAAGGGAAATGAACACGAAACTGCACAGGTGAGTTAAGTCAGTGCTGTTAAACCTCAACTTTGAGACAAACTTAAAAATCCAATGGGTTAGATTCTGAATTCTTTGTGGGTGGCTATACCATCTATTAAAGTAGCTTCTGAGTCACCCAAAACATGGTAGTAAAAACGGACTGCAGTTTGCATCCACTGGGACTACCCTTGAACCACCGGTCCTCTCCAAGGGTGACAGTCTTGGGGAAGAGCTGTTAACACAGAGGGACCTAACAATGCATAGGAAATACTGTTCCCCCCATGTAATTCATTTTTGTCGTGACCTATTTCTCTTTTAAATATTTTGTTTCAGGACTTAAACCAGCAGGACAGTTTAACCCAACGTTTTGTTTTTTTGTTTTTTAGCCCAAGATAACTGTGTAACTGTGCCAAGTACATGACAGAAGAACATGAACAGATTTTCACCTCAAGAATACTTAAATTGAGGGAAGGAATTCAGCTTTTATTGTTAGAATTTGACAGTCTCAAACAGTTGTGGTAGGGGGACGATCATCATACAAAATTCCACCTAGTAAAGTTTTAGGTGACCAGTGACTTTGTCAATTAGGTCTGCTGGTCCTGGCCCAATTCCTAGGACAGTTTGAGAACCGGGTGCAATCTGAGTACGTCCAGCATCTTGGATTAAACTTACAGTGAGTCCCAGCATCTTCGCGTGGGTCATTAAGGCAATCAGAGTTTCTTCATCAGGGGCTTTGACCACAACTTTGGGCTGGCCACAGTATTCCCATTGTTTGAGCAATTCAGGGTTCCTCTTTTGAATTTTCTTGTAGGCAGAAACAGCAGCATGAGAACACTGAGCAGCCACTTTCCCTTTTCCCATCTTCAAGTCATTTCGAACCACAAGAATCATTTTGTACTCCCCACTCTCTCCTAAGATGCTTGCTTCAGTTCCTGTCCCCGTGTCTGTCTCATTCACTGAGCTTTTGGGGACCGTCCCAAAGCGCACTCGGAGGCCCCAGCCCAGGCACATGCCACAAGCTACTCCAGCAGCCAAGCTGAGTGTACCAGGATGAGCCAGATACTCCATAACCAAGGATTTGGAGAGCATCTTAA
Organism: Mormoops blainvillei; assembly: GCA_004026545.1. Taxonomy (NCBI): domain Eukaryota; kingdom Metazoa; phylum Chordata; class Mammalia; order Chiroptera; family Mormoopidae; genus Mormoops; species Mormoops blainvillei. The sequence continues at coordinate 195,263 of PVJD01001202.1, forward strand.
AGGAAAGGAAAATGGTTATCACTATGTAGCAGTGAAAAGTTACAGGCTTATCAGAGAAAACACCTTAACACTATATATGCGACAATACTTAAAACTGAGGCCCTGGCCAGTGTGGCTCAGCTGGGTGTCATCCCGCAAAGTGAAAGGTGGCCAGTTTGATTCCGTCAGGGCACATGCCTGGGTTGCAGGTTGGGTCTCCAGTTGGGGGGCAAGTGAGAGGCAACCGATCAATGTTTCTCTAGCACTGGTGATTCTTTCCTGCTCTTTCTCCCTTCCCCTCTCTCTAGAATCAAGAAAAGAAAAAAAAAAACTGTATGAGGTCATCCAGAAAAAAGGCAAAATATATTGTGGATTTTATGAGTGTGCCACTTTTTCACTGTGTATTAGAAAAAATTCAATACAGATGAAAGAGTTCAGGTCATTTTGAATCTCAGTGTGAGGAATCTCTCTGTTCTTGGATACAACAAAGTTCTGTTCCTCAGTCTTCTCTAATTCTTGTGGACAAAGGAAATGTTCTACCAAGATGCCCAAAAGATCTAAAAGAAACCAAGAATAACTCCTCCACACTCTTTTCTGGAGTATAGTGCTTATTTAATTCTGTCTTCATAATGCAGTGGTTCTCTAGGGGATGGTACCAGCTCCTCAGAGAAGTTCCTGGTTGTTTATATAATGGACCTGGAGTGAGATGTCTTGCTGACATTAGACCTGTGCATGGAATGATAAAAGTCTTACAAGTGAAGATTTGTCCCATTGGAGGTGCAAACTATTAATATGTGAGACTAGAACCCAATTTCACTTTATATACAAACACAAAGTATTTTTTGCTTTTTAAGATTTTGTTTATTTATTTTTAGACAGAGGGGAAGGGATGGAGAAAGAGAGGAAGAGAAACACTAATGTGTGGTTGCCTCTTGCGAGCCCCGCACCAGGGAACCAGGCCCGTAACTCTAGCATGTGCCCTGACTGGGAATCGAACCAGTGACCCTTTGGTTCGCAGGCTGGCACTTAATCCACTGAGCCACACCAGCCAGAGCTACAAAGTATCTTTTGGATAGTTTTACTATAGACTAAATTTACCAGAAGTGTATTATATAAAATAAAGGAAGATCATCCTTTAGAAGTTCTTGTTACCCCCAGCAAAGCTGTTCATGGTATTTGAGTCTCCAATAAAATATAGTCTACACTTAAGGCTGTTGGATTCATATGATCTGTGGTACAAGTCCTAGAAATACATAACCTTATATTATTATAAAGTTTCTTTTTATTCTTATTTATGTTAAAATTAGGACATATTAATGTTTTTTTAATTATATGGTAGATTACACAGTATCATCAAATATTTTAATATGACGATAGTATAGAGGAAGGGGATGTTAAGCTTCATGAGATATAATTCACATATCATAAAATCCACTTTTAATGTTACAGTTCAGTGGTTTCAACGTGTCCACAAGATTGTGTAACCACCACCACCACCACCACCATCTAATTCCAGAACATTTTCACTGTCCCAAGAAACCTATGTACTCATTACAAGTCGCTTCCCATGCCCCCCTTCCCCAGCCTCTGGCAACCACTAATCTATCTTTATTAATTTGCCTATTCTGGACATTCATATAAATCAAACCATACAATATGTGGCCTTTTGTTTCAGGCTCCTATCATTTAGTATAGTGTTTTCAAGGTTCATTCATTTTCTAGCACGTATCACTACTTCATTCCTTTTTATTGATGAATAATATTTTGTGGTACGGGTATACCACAGCTTATTTACCTGTTGATGGATATTAGGGTTTTTTCCACCTTTTGGCTGTGAGTACAACTCTTCCTGTGGATATGTTTCCATTTCTCTTAGTTATATATCTAGGAGTCAAATTGCTGGGTCATATGGCAACTTTGTAACTTTTTGAGGAACTGCCAAATTATATTCTGAAGTGTCTGCATAATTTTCCACTCATTACAGATGGTTCTTTATTAAAAAAGTATATGTTGGGTTTGACAGTGTTGAGAACCACTGCTCTAGTGCCTTATGACTCATCTCTAGTTTAGAAACAAAAAAAAGAATGCCTTTGCAAATAGATCTTCATATAAGTCAAAGCTGTCTTGAGATCTCATAGAAGGATTGGGAGTATTAAAAATGAGGTAAGCCGTGCCAACAGACCTTCAGTATTTGTTAGAGGACAATGGCTTACACTCAATAGCTGAAGGAAAAGAAAGAAATGTTTATAAATTCATCTCCAAATTATGGAAGTATAATTTAACAGACTGCTGTATTATATCCTGATCTTTAAGGGCTGTATTTAAATCAAAGTTGCAGTTAATTTAAAAGTGAACCCAGTATCTCCACACTTGCAATCTCACATTCAAACCTTGCCTCTCCCATAACAATACTAATTTCCCTGAAATTGCTACTTGACATCATAAAACCTGTAACTTTTTTCACTTTTGGGGGGGTCCTTAGAATCCTTTACTATTCAAACACTTTCTGAAATACCTACCAAAAAACCCTCTGCATTTTATAGTAGTTCACTCATCCCTTTCTCTAGTTGTAATCTTTTCTGGAACTACCTTATTAAATGCTCAACTTTTACAGATACAGAAGCAGGAAGACCAGTACAATGTGGTGAGGAACTAATGTGGAGTCGTTGTAGGAGACAAAGTAGTTTGAGGTGGAATCAAGAAACAGAAAAAAAGTGAAAGAGCAGGGGAAAAGAAGCAATAAATAGAAGGGGACATGGAGAAAAGGAAAGATGAGTATACTTAAAGGCTGAGCATTATTAAAAGCCAGTGAATAGAGCCAGAGGAAAGGTAGGTAGGTAGGTAGGTGCTCAGGATGGAGAAAGAATTAACAACACAAAGTAGTAGGAGAGAGAGGACCTAAAAGGGACCTAAATTTATTAATTTTTAGGAGACAGGGGAAGGGAAAGAGAGAGAAACATTGATTTGTTTCATTTATTTATGCATTCATTGGTTCATTCTTTGTATGTGCCCTGACCAGGGCATATTGGATGATGCCAACCAGCCAGGGGTCAATGTGACAGTTTTAGCTGCAAGTAGGTCTGTGGACTTGGAGGCAGGAAATCCTTTCTTGGAGGGGAGGAGGCGGTACAAACAAAAGTTAAGCTGGAGTTGAGAAAGCCTGAAAAGTTGCAGCAGAACACAGCAGGATAGCAAACAAATGTAAAAGCAAGGTTAAGATCGATGATAATGTTTTATCATGGTATCACCTGGACAGTTGTTAGTATTAATTCTTAATATTAATTTTAATACTAACATCTTTGTTCTTTAGAATGTTCTAATCTTATATCAGCCCGATCAGATTATCTAACTCCACTAAAAGGTGTTTCTGCCTGCTTCGTTTTCTTTATCTACTATAAAAATACCAATAAACCCAGTTCTTGAAACTAAGGTAAAAATAACTATTTGCAGTCTCACAGATAATCCTGGACAGTGATGGCTTCACAAAACAAACCTGTCCTATAAAGCCCTCCTTTTGGTGCCTTCTAATTCCTCTGCCAGACTTTACCCCTTTCACCAATGCTCTGGATTCCATTACCTCCTGAACCATGCTCCATCCATTAATCCCACCACTCTGGCTACTGCCCCGTGGCATTTTCCAACCTAAAAAAAAAACCCTTCCTCTTGGACCTTAAACCAATGCCTCACGTTTCCTCTTCCACTGACCTCTAAACTTCGATTACCTTCCTCCCTGCCCCACTCAACTGAAACTACAAAGAAATCAGACACTTGCTGTTATACAGTTGCCTCCTTTTAAGACTCATCTTGAGTTTTCTGCCCCACTCATAACTTTTCTTTAAACTTTCCTCCCTTGAATTCTTTAGCCCCATTAACACCCCATTACCATCCTACCTTTCTGAGAGATTTTCTCCACTTTCCTCCTCTGGCTCTACATCTTCTGTTTTGCCCTGAGGATGTACTGTATTATCTAAGGTTACACATTTGGCTCTCTTTTCGGTCTATACCTATGTTATCCAATATAGTAGCCATTAGCCAAATGTAGTTATTTAAATTCAATTAAAACTAAATAAAAATTCAGTTCTTCAGTTGCACTTAAGTCACATTTCAAGTGCTCAATAGCTCAACAACCTAAAAGTGGCTAGTGGCCACACTATCAGACAAAAATATAGAACGTTTCCATGACGACACAAAGTTCTATTAGATAGTGCTGGTTTATATACTCCCTTTCCATTCAATCAATGGTTATTGAGGGCCGACTGTGCACCAGGCTCTCTTCTGGGCTCGAGCTGGGGCACTGAACAAAACAAAGTCCCACTCTTCATGGAACTAACATTCTAGGGGAAGGAGACAGACAATAAAATTTGTCAGATGAACAGTCTCACTTATTCCCAAATCATCACATCTGAGGATTCCCAAAGCCTCTCTTGGGCTCCAAACTTGACTTTCCAAGCTTCTACTAGATTTCACCACTTAGATGTCTATGAAGGACTCCAAACTGGGTCCTAAACTGAACTCAGTATCTTCCCTTCCCTCTCAAACTTCCTTTTTTTGTATTCTTGATTTCTGAGTAACCCTGGACTTTCCTTCTTTTGTCCTACCACCCAGTCGCCAAAACTTTTTGAATTCATCTGTCTTAAACCATCTCCTTATCTCTACTAGTTGTGCCCTAATTATCTCTTGGCCAAAAGTCTCCAAAATTTTGCCAGTCTCTCTATTTTGCCATGTATAATGTGCACTTTTTTGCCCAAATTTTTGAAGGAAAAATAAGGATGCGTATTATACATGGGTAGTACTAATTCCGTATCTATATACAGTAAAACAAAAGATTTTTTTCCTGAAAGTTTGGGCCAAAAACGTGAGTGTGCGTTATACACGGCAAAACATGGTAACTTCACTACCTCTAATCTTTCCAATTTTGCTTCACTTGTGCCCTAGTTCATTCTAGTCTACCTGCCATTATAATTATACTTCTATAGTACACTTCTGTACTTCTATAACACAAATCTGATTCTCTAATTTCCCTGCTCAAACATCACTGGATAAATGCCTAGACTAAAACATAAATCCCTTTGCACAAATTTACAGCACTCCACAATCTGGTTACAATCTATTTTATCTTTCTAGCCTACTCTCCTGCTACACACTGTACCATCCAGCCACACCAAATTACTAGGTCCTTTCAAGCAGCAATCTCTCCCTGCAATTGTTTTTTATTTTTCTCCACTTAAACACACAAACACAAACAAAAACATCCTCCTCACCGGTGAAGGTATAGTTCAAATGGCTGTCTCTGAAATCTTTACCATGCCCCAGTCTTAATTATTTATTCTTCAAAGCTGCTGTGGCACTTAAACATAACCACTGTGGGGCATATTCTCAGCGTCTAGTACAGTGCCTGAGGCACAGCAGTAAAGAATTAAATACTTCTCTAGCCATTATTTCTGGAAACAAACTGACATGCTGGGTGTAGTCAACAAATACTCAGCCGAATGTGAGGCCTGCTCGGTATGTTCTCACAATCGGAAAGAGCACATCGATGCTGCCTGGAGGCTTTGTCTGGGAACTGACAATTCTGGGTCCTTCCACTCCCTAGCATCTCGGTCGCTTCTTCCAAAGGACGGCTGGCAAGCAAACGGGGGCTCCAGCGGCCCCTGGGAGGAAGACAACTTACGAAGATGAAGGGGTGGGAATGGGGTGGGGGCGTTCCGGCAAGAGATGGGAAGAAGCATTCCAACTGGAGAGAGAATGTAAAACGACATCCTTCCCTTTCGCCCTGTGAGGGGCGCAACAGCAACTTACCTACAGCACCTCTCCTCACGGGACTGGCGTCTTCAGGTTCTTCACTTTTGAGTAGCCAGCACGCTTCCAACACGCCGATTACCGCTTCCGTGGTTCTCTGACAAGTTCCGGATCCAGAGCTGCTAAGAGAACAGTCTTTCTTCCTCTCGCCCCGCCCACAGGTCCCAAACCGAAATCCCGCGACCGTCAGCCGAGGTTGCCGAAAGGATGTGGGAACGTTTCTCTTCAGGAGGCAGGCTCCCGGGGGAACACGGACCGGAAGTGACGTGGAGTTCCGGTTGGCCGGAGCCCAGAGGCGGGTGTGAGAGTCGGTCAGGTGCCGCTTCCAGGATCCTGAGATCCGGAGAAGCCGGAGGCAGAGCGGGTAGGTAAACGAGCGCGGGGAATTGGGGACGGAAGCCTGACACTATCCTCAGAGCTTGTCTTCTTCCTGTGCTCCCCCACTTAGTCCGTGCAGATGTGGGGCACCGTGATTTCGACTTCAAGCAGTGTTTTCGGGTGCTGTTGACTCTGGATGTGTCAGTCTGGCGGTAGACAGGTTATTTGGGACACCTCTCTCTGCTTCGCCACCAGTTCACTGAACCCATATACTGGGCTCCCGACCTTTTGCCCTGAGCGCCACTGATGTGGAACCTGTTTTAAGCTTCTATAGAGTACCCATCTTCTCTTTCCTCCGGGGTGTCTAGGACTTAAAGAGTAAATGGAGTGCTTCCCTGCCGATGACCTAGCTGTTCCTCAGGATCTGTCAGTTTGGGTTCTTGACTTCCCTAAACACTAGCGCTTAACGCTAAATAGACCCGCTTCTGAACAAAATTCAGATATGTAAGTTCTTTCTAAAGCGTCGGTGGCAGAGGGAATGGGGCCTTCGCTCCGAGGATCGCTTGCAAAGGACCTTCACACATCTCCCACTACTTTCATGAAAAGTAAGGTTCTCTGCCTTTTCCAAATCCTTTACTCCTCTAACTCCGTATTTCATCACAGTGGAGGTATTTGCTGTCAGACATGAAGGTCGGCTTAATTTCTCAAATTCCAAGAAGTCATTTGTGGTCGTGTATCACACTGCTAAGATTAGTTATGACCTCCAGGAGGTTTTACACTATTCTGTTTTCCTGCAAATTCATTGGAAAATCTCATAACGTATAGGCTCTGACACTGTTTATACCTATTTTGGCAACAGAGATCTTTTTCCTAATTTTAATGTCTTTCATTTCTCCTCTGGGGCGTATCAGAAATTTTGCAGACATACTGCACTGGTCTTTTGGAGAAACTCGTACAAGTATTTCTAATGTTGTAATGGTAGAGAATTTAATGTTCTGACTGCTACCTGTTAATTGTATCATTAGTTCTGATTTTGGTTGTATATTAGCATAAGAGATGGTAGAGAAACTGTTATTTACTAGCAACATTTTATGCATTCTAGGTTGTTTTTATTGACCTTTCCAAGTCGGGTGCTGGTGTCCAGACAAATTGGCTGGTAGCCAATTTGTGTAGTTGTGAAATGACTCCACACTAGAAATCTTTTATATTTTACTTGTTTGCCTATATTATTTTAAAACATTGAAGCATTTTCTTTTACTCTGAGGATATATCCTATTTGATTAATGTACTTTAGTTTCTGTGATGCTCATTCCAGAATAACCAAGTTTCTGAAATACATTAATAAGTGTCTTTTAAAAGTTCACCTATCGCTAGTTTAATCAATTTGTTTTTTAATTTACATATTTTCTTATTTTTTATTTAGAAAAAATTTTCACACTTGTTTGAAACGAGGTGAAAGATTTTTGAGATGTGGAATTATATAAATTAGAGGTTTGTCATTAGTTTTAATATCTGGTAAATTTGCTTTTTGGACTATACCTGCCAAACCTGATCTTAGAGTCTTTTTGTTCAATTTCAATTATCCAGGAACTGATTATCCAAATTTTCTCACTTTTCACCTTCCTTCTACCTTGGCTTGAATAACTTTTTAGGATTGCAAGAGACTTTAACTCAGAAAACCTGGATTGAAGTGTGGGCTGCAGCATTTATTGAGTGAAGGTTGACAGGTTACCTAACTTCCTGGGCTGGTCTGGATTGCACTGATAAAAATATTGCCTGCTTTATTTCATAGGATTGTCACAATGATTGAGATAATAAATGTGATATCACTATATAAATGAAAATATGGCAGTATTGTCATTTTACTCTGAAATCTGGACATATATCAGTGCAGAATACTGTTGCTTTGCGTCATTTCAAAATTTGATGTTTTCTATTAAGTGTGCTGTTTGTCTGAAAATATCATTATATTCTTTACTGAGGCGATCTTTGTCCTACTTTTGAACACAATAAAACTAGCCAGGAATAGTTTGATACTGTAATACATTGGGTTAGTCACCTTGATTAATAAGTAGATGACTGGAAAATGATTATAGCTTTGCATTTGAGAGTTTAAGACAGATCTTTTTTTGTTTGGTCATCATGTATTGTCACGTAAGAATTTACAAGTGCAGAGGAAGCCCAAGCTTTTGGTGCTTACATATAGTTAAATAAAGGTTAGAAGTAGCCTTACTTATATTAAGGCTACTTTAATCATTTCACAAAAATCTGCTGAATGCAGTATTTAGAAGTAGAAGCAACCCCTCTGAACATATAGTTAGATTCTTATTTAACAGGAGAAAATTGAGGCCCAGAAACAATCAGTAATTGGCTTGCTTGAGGCCATGTGGCTTAGGTAGTGCCAGAACCTGAGTGGGAAATGGGATCCCAGATGCTCTTTCTGGTCTGCAAAGTTGACTCCAGGCATCTATATGTGGTTAGGTAATATTTGCTGGTTTGCATGAAAATGATTTCTCTTATGTATTAAAGAAATCTGTTTGTATCTATACATCTTTCCTCCTTTTAGCTGATTGAGTCTTATAAATTCTCTGAAAACAAAAACACTGTGCTTGGCAAGATTTGCAGTGGAATGTTCTAAGGAAAGAAAATTAGTTCTGGTCCTCAGAAGTTATTCTGAGTTCAAGCTTTGTTACTATCGGGTATCGAGGTGTCTTCTTTCTGGCAAGTGGAAAAGACAGAAGATCTTTGTAACGCGTCTCACTGAGTGAGTGTTGTTGCTAATAAGTTTGAGGAAGCAGTACTAATTACTGTGCTCCTGCTAAAAAAAATTCTCCAGGCTGTGTAATTTCATCATTCTGTTATATTAATATCTCTTAATCTGTGGAGTCATTTCTGTAATTATTTCATCTTGGGAAAATAGACAGTGTAGAAGAGTTAATTTCTTTGTCTTTTGGGGAACTCTTTTTGCTTCCATTGATTTTACAAAACCTGTTCAGTCTCTCCCCTTTCTTGGAGATTGTAGTGCCAGGGACTTATCACTGCTCTTTTGCCCTCACCCTCTTTGTTGGTGTCTCTCTCTCTCTCTCTCTCTCTCTCTCTCTCTCTCTCTCGTATGGAAATAAACTCCAGATTAGATACTTTTCAGTGTCAGATAAAAGATGTTAGTTAAAGCTTACAGCATTCTTAAATTAAGCAAGAGCAACCTATTGAGTAATCTTGTCCTGGCTGGTGTAACTATAATTGCTATGGACTTTGTCAGTAGTATTCCTGAAATACATATTTTTTTTAGTAATTCTTTTTGACGTTTTCTCTTGTTCTTGAGGTTCATTAGTAATAATAACCTTGGTCTTTACCAGTTTTTCTGAACAGACTGGGTAGGTAGTGATAAGAGGGTCAAGGCTATGAAGCTAAATTGCCTTGGTTCAAATTCCAGCTCTACTACTGTGCAACCCTTGGGCTAGTTACTTAGCCTCTTGCTGTCTCAATTTCCTCCTTGACAGCGTGTTCTGTACCTTTATTGTTAGGGTTAAGTGAATAGATTTACATAAAACATTTAGAATAGTACCTGACATATAGTTAACCACAATTATCATCTTAATCATCATTGACCTACTGAGCAGTTGCTAAGAACTCTTTCCCAACCCTCTTTTGAAAGCACATCTTTATTTTGGTGCTTACTTGATTATTGTTTGCTTATTATTAATGAAATCTCAGTAAATAGATGTATTTATATGCACAATTTTATTTTGTGATTATTTTACGTGTGGGATTCTTAACAAAATGAGGCCTCCTTGTAGGTCATTTTCTTAACCTTTTTCTATTATTGTTAACAGTTCACATTGTAGGGGTTCAGAATGCGTCACATCAAGGTGTGCCTTTGTGGTATGCAGATTATTTTGAGACCCTGCAGGATAGAGAAACTTCTGCCTCTCCTCCTCTAACTACCCAGAAGAATTTGAATTAGAGGCCTTGCCCACAATAAGAGATTATCAGAAGTAACTTCTTTAGACCTATTTATATGGCAGGACAAACTACTGATTGCTGAATATCTGCTCTAAGTCTTGCAGTGACACTTGAGCCCCAAGGTGCCTTATCTCATCCTAAGCTCAGAATGTCATATATACTTCATTTTCCGTTTCTGTCTCTGAATCTCTCATGTATGCAGGGATGCTGACTCTCAGGTGTAGATGGGCTTCCCATGGGCATGGAATTAAATTTGATTTTCTCTTGTCAGTCTGTCTCATATTGATTTGATTATTCAGCCAGCCAGAGGAAGAACCAGGGGAAGGAAGAATTTTTCCCTTTCCGCAAAAGATTATCTGTGTAAGCCATAACATGGAATTTGGAGGTTTGCTGTTCAGGGATGTCTTCTAGCACTTACTTTCTTTGCGTGAGAAGCTCATTTTGCATTGACATCTGTTCATTCATCCAATCATTGAACAAAATACCTATGTCCCAGAATATGGGGAAAACAGTAGGAAACAAAAGTTAAGCAGATATTTTAGTCGGAAACCTGATAGAGAAAAACATAAAGACAGTGTAATAAATGCTACAAAGGAATCAACAGAGGGTCTGAGAGAGAATTAATGTAGATATCTGCCTGTTTGAGACTGTAGCACAGTACACCTGTAATACAGTGACATGAGGCTAGGTGGGAAACGTGTGTATGGTCCAGGTTATGTAGAGCTTTGCAGGCTATGTAAATAAATTTGGATGTGACCTCAGTGCAGTAGGAAGTCATTCTACAGTTTCAAATAGGGAATAATATGATTTATATGAAGTTTACTCTTGCTCATATGTGAAGGATGAATTGAAGGGGGCAAGAATAGAAATGGAGAGAGGAGTCCACTGCAGTAGTCCAAATGAGAGGTGAAGATGGCCTAATCCAGATGGTAGCAAAAAGTGGAGAGCCATGAGTGGGCGGATACTAAGTATATTTGAAATAGTACTGGAACCTGGATTAGATGTGAGGAGTAAGGAAATGTGAGGAGTCGAGGACGGCTGTGCTTCTGGATTTGGTAACTGGGTGGATGGTTGTGCCGAGTACTGGGAGAGGGAGGGCTTGGGGAGGACTGGGTTTTTTACAAGAAGAGGGATGAGGATGGGTTAAAAGGGACGTGTTAAATTTGAGATGCTTGGGAATCATCCAAGTGGCACTATTAGGACTATGGATCTAGAACTCGGGAGTAGAAATACAAATTCATGCTAGTATTTTAAACTATGGAACCAGTAGGTGGCTCGGAGGAACCTGGCAATGAGCCAAGTCATGTGGATGAGCGCTAGCAAAGGAGACTGGTAAATGAGTGTTTGAAGAGAGAATGATCAGATACACAACACTAATAAAAAGTGGTTACATCCAGCATAGAGAGTACTAGACAGATAAGGCACAGAGATGAGCCAAATTTTTCACTTTTTCTTTTTTTGGCATGTATCTTTTAAAGCATGTGACTTATTCAGAATTCTTTTAAGAAATGTTTAGCTCTGTCAGATGCTGCTCTGTGGTCTAGAAGAAGACGGCATAAAGTCCAGTAAAGTTGAATTGGTTGTTCTGACTGGCAGCTTCTTCCTTCTTTGAGTCTCTTTCCTTCTAGACACTTTGAAGTCCTCACATGGCAAAAACCATGTAACCAGGAGAATATACAAGGTTCTCCTGCCCCTTGTAAGTTTTAAGATCTAATTTTTCGGAGACTTTAGCACTGCTTCTGTGGGTGGAGGAATTTTCTTTAATTTATACCTGGCAATCATAGACATCATTAGGATCTCTGTATTTGCAAAATTCTGATTTTTAGAAATTTAAATATTTGAATTTATCAGTAACTTTAATAACTGTTGGTAAGTGAAACATGCCAGCAGACTCCAACTTCAAAGTTTTTGTACTTCTTTTTCACGTTCTCTACAGTACCCTTCCCCATATTTTCCCTGGCTCTTCTCTAATGTCAAGTTCTCAAAGAAAAGCTTCTTTTATCCACCTTATTAAAAATTGTACCAAATTTCTTTATTTTTCACTGTAGCAATTATTACTGTCTGATGATATATGAGTATTTTGCTGTGTAACAACTTAGCTCCAAAATTTTGTAATTAAAAATTCATTTAATATTTCTCATGATTCTGTGAATTAGGTTGGGCACTTCTGGCCCGAGATAGCTTGGCTCTTTAGCTTGGCAGGTCTCTGCTAGGATGCCTTCCTTGTCTTTTTTTCACATGGGCTGAGGTTTCCAAGGAGCAGTAACAGAAGACAGGTCCCAGTGTGCAAGTGCTTTTCAAGCCCATACATACAGAACTGACTCCAGCTAAAGTTAATCTGCCCCGGTGATGCCCCCTGGCCCCCCGCTACCATGTACATAGGAACTATGCTGTGCCTCTGGACAAGAAGCTCTTGGTTATGTCTCTTAACCAGCTCTGGTGCCAGAGCCTCTAGACACCTGGTGGTTCCCCTTCCCATAGATTAAACACACCTTCCTTTCCTCCATGTAGACTCACTGCTTTTAGCCGTAAAACAGTCTGGGGGAGTGGAAGGCATAGCAGATATGCATGTTGTCTTGCTGCCACCCAAGATGCCATTGGTATGTAAGTTCCCTTAATGAACTCTTAATGTAATGATGGAGTTATCAGCCTTTCTCCAGTTTCTCTGTCATAGAAATTTTACACAGCACAGCCTGTGTTTGTGTCACTCTTGCTAATGTCCCCTTGCCAAAGCAAGTCACATAGCCATGTGCAGCATCAAGGGTTAGAAAAACAAACTCTAGGAAGTAAAACCATATTCCAAAGGAGTATGCATACAATGAGAAGGATTTGTGATGATCTTGCAATCCACCATTCAGTTTTACAGTCCACCACAGCATTCTTTACATGCATTCCTCTGGCAAAAATTAGGAAGGATAACAATAGCAAAGTCTGGGAAACAACTTGTAAAGCTGAATATTGGCATACTCTTGCTAGCCATTCTGTATCTAGAATGTCTGTATGGTCAGTAGAATCCGCTGCACATTTGAAATATCATATGCATGGTGATATTTTTAGTAACACTAGTCAATAGCAAAAGCTATAAACAATTCAAACGTCCATTGTCAGGAGACCAGATAAATAAATTGGGGTAGAGTTACATAATGAAATATCACACAGCAATGAACATGAATTTTTCATTCAACAAATACTCACTGAGTACATACTGTGTACCAGGCATTGTTTGAGATACCAGAGACAGCAGCAGACAGAAAAAATTCAAATAAACGTGTGTATTGGTGGGGGAGACTGGATATAAGAACTTAGATATATGAATTATAAATATTTTCTCTCGTTCTGTGGCTTACCTTTTAAATCTTTTTTAACATTTCAAAGAGCAAAAGTTTTTAAAATTAATAAAGTTTATCAGTTTTTTCTTTTATGTTTTATACTGTTAAGTCCTAGGAGATATTTGTCTACCTCAAGATGGCAAAGATTTTTCTCCTTTTTTTTTTCTAGATGCTTTGTAGTTTTAGTAACTAAGGTCTTACATTTACACATATGATCCATTTCAAATCAGTTGTGGCATACGATAAGGGTCAGTGCTCATTTTTTTCATAAGTGTTCATCTATTCTAGTACCATTTGTTGAAAATACTTTCCCTTTACCCTTGACTTGACTTGTACATTCGTCAAAAATTAATTGACCCTATGTATACCGGTCTGTTTCTATAGTCTCTATTCGCTTCCATTAATCTATGAGTATTTTTAGAATAGGTCTTTTACGTATTTTGTTAAACTTACCTCTAAGTATTTAATGTTTTCAGATACTACTATAAATGAAACTTAAAATTTAACACTTATTTATTTCAAGTATATAAGAGAAAGAGTTTGATTATTGGTTTTGACCTTTGATACTCTATAATGTTGTTAAAAATTCACTCAGTAGTTTAAGTAGTTCTCAGCATTTTTCAATTTTCTCTTATTTTGACATGTGATTTAGAACTCTGTGTATTTCATCCTAAATATGTACAAGTTTTATATCTGTTACTTAATTTCTGGGTTATCAGAGGATGTGGTCTGCGGCACTCATTCTTTGAAATTTGTTGAGACTTGTTTCCTTGCCTTAATCATAGTAAGCGACTTGTGAAAAAAATCTGTATTCTATGATTGTCAGATGCTAAGTCTTATACATATACCTCCCTACATTTTATTTCTTAATTGTTAAAATCGCCTGTCTTTGCTGAATGTTTTGGTTTTGTTTTTGTTTGCTTGAAATATCAGTAATTAACAGTTGTTTTAAAATCTCACAATATAATATTGGATTTATCCATTTCTCCATGTATATTTATCAATTTTTATGTTATAAATTTTGATGATATATTCTGTTAGGTGCATTCACATTTAGAATTTTTTTAAAAATGTTTATTGTTGACACTATTACAGATGTCCCCTTTTACCCCCTAGAATTGTTATATCTTTCTGATGAGTTGAACCTTTTATCATTGTTTCTATTATGTTCATTATTAGAGAATAATGACTTTTGTCTGTTGTTTTATTTTCAACCTTTATATGTTTTTATAAGAAAGCATGGAATTTTTAAAAATACAGTTTGCAATCTTTTTAAAGTGATGAGTTTAATCTGTTTATGTTTATTTTGATTATTGATATATATTGGACTTCTTTTTGCCAAGTGTTCTTTTGAGGTTCCCCAACTTTAGAACACTTCAATCTTTCTCTTCCTGATTTATATACTATTGTCCAAATATTACTTCTTTTTAAAATTATTGCCACAATTAGACACTCTTATGCAGTTTTGGTTTTTGTCTTTATATTTATTATTTTATTTTTCTACATATCTTACATCTCAGCCAATTTGGGGAGATGATTGCTTTCTGTTTACAGAATATTCTTTAGAAATTTATTTTCTAGCATTTAGATTTGGTAAATTCCTCATTTATTGCTTGCTATTAATGTGTTAATTTTCTTGGGCACACAATTCTAAACTAGCTATTTTATCTCAAATTCTCATGATATTATTACATGTTTTTTAGCTTTTATTGTTGCTATTGAGAATTCTGCTTCTATTCTAACTGTTCTTTCATTTTCAGAAATCTATCCTTCCTTTTTTGCTGCTTTCAAGATCAAGATCTCTGCCTTAGTGTTTTGCAGTTTGATTGCAGTGTTTCTGGATAAGATTTATTTTTATTTCTTCTACATGGGATGCACTGTACTTGCTAGATTGTTGTACTCATTTATGGAAAAAATTAGGTGTTCACCTTTCCAATTCTGGAAATTTTCGGCCTTTATCTTTTTCAATTTACATTTCTTCTGTTCTTTCTATTCTCCTGGGATTCCAGTGAAACAAATTGTATACCTTTTCATTCTATCCTCTCTCTCTCTTATTTGCTTATGTTTTCCATCTTATCTCTGCTGTGCTCTTAATAAATTCCCTGGATAACTTATCCAATTCACTTCATGTGTGTCTGCTCTGCTGTTTAACCTGTCATTAGCTTTTAATTTCAACAGTTATATTTTTTATTTCTAGGAGTTACATTTGCTTTTCTTTCATTCAAATCTAGTTGTAATAGTTTTTATTGTGTGCTTATCTTCATATTGCCTCCTTTGTTCTGTAAACATTTTATACATAGCTATTCTATAAAATATTTATTCTGCACCTGAATCTGTATTATGTGTTATCCTTGTCCTGAAGGGGTATGGAATTGGGGGTGGGTGGGGTCCTATACTCATAATGGCTTGCTTTCTGGTACCTTTATAAGTTTATTGATTGACTTTATTCAGTGGGAGTCCAGTGGACCTAATTTATAAAGAGAGTTTGCTTCTATTTCTACTTAGAGCTAGAAAAGCATCTCTGACTTGGGACTGCATCAGTGGCCCTTGTGGTTGTAGGGGAGGAAAAATTACATGTACATGGATGTCTTCACAAGAGAAGGAAGACCCGAAGAAGTGGTCAGAGCAGAAAGCTTTTATGCCTTTAAGACAAACAATAAATTTGTGAAAATTAACAATACAAAGACGTTTGAGCTAGGTGTAGTAAATGATGAAGAAATAACTAGGAAGATAAGGGTTAGTTTAACAAGGTTTGTTTGTACAGATTTATTGGCCCCAAATTCCCCATCTCTGGTTATATGAATGTCTTCCTCCTGGTATAGGGATGTTACCTTGCATGTGGGAGCTTTATCTCCTGCTTTCAGGAGGAAAAAGGAGAGTCAGAGTGTCTTTGTATGCCTGCTGTTTTAAGTTTCTTAACTTCAAAGTAACAAATGTGCTAAAGTGGCATATTTTGAGGTGGCGTATTCTGCATATAGGTGTTAGCCCAGAAATCATGGGTTTTAGACCAGAGAGTAGGCTACACATGCAGCCTCCTACTTTCAAAGTCAGTCTTCCTGCAGGGATGTTGCTATAGTGATCTTTTCTCACAACAGCCTTGTCCCTCCGCATTGCTAGTTGTTCCTATTCGTTTCCTTCCCACTGCTCAGGTTCCCTTCCGCTCCCACCATGCCTCACAACCACCCTAGCTCTCGGGCCATCTAGTCTCTCTGGGTCTGTTGCATAGTTTGCTCATATTTTGGAGGGACACAAAGGGATCGTTGAGACTCCCTCTCTCCTTTGGGAGACCAACCATGTCTCAGAGTATGTCCAATTCAAGATCTAGTGGTCACGGAGAGTAAGGGTCCCTCAAAGTTCCTAATACATGTGCAAGACTTCACATCATAAATGTTACTAAAAAGTTTAATTTATGGTTTTCCAAGTGCACTGTTTTATATAATCCCATCATGAAGCCATTTGGATGCTAAGAATTCATTTTGGTACAAATAATTACACCATAATTTATCTACTCAGTAGGTTCCAATTTTCTTAAGATAGAAATGAAGGTCCTTAGTGATTGTTATTGGGAAGCTCTTTAATATTTAAGAGAAAATGAAACACAAAATATCCTTGAAAGTGTGTCAAAGAATGACAGTTCAGCCTCTAAAAAGGTAATTCTGGGTTCAGTAAATGTCTAATGACCAAAATACCAGTCGTTATCTCCAGTATCCATGTCAGTGGGGGGAGTGAGGACATTACTACCATTTTAATAGATGAAGAACATGTGGCAGGTTCTAGTATTTTTCCAAACAGTGGATAATAAATTGTTTCATAGATCATACATTTTAGAATTATATATACATATCAAATCCTTCATTTTGATATAAGTAACCTGAAGCATGTACTTTTGCCATTTGAAAATATTCAGTGATTTAACTTATTTTCTTATTAATGACTTGGATAGTCCAGTTTATATTAACCAGATTTTTAGGAGCTATAAAGTAAGGAGGTCCTTTAAGCAATCTGAATTTTAACATTTGTCAAAATGCAGAAAAAGCAATAACCCACAAAGAAATGACCAAAAGAAGCAAAGATGAAGTCATCTAATTTTCATGGCAGTTTAAATAGTGAAAAAACAATAGAAATGGGTGTTCTCTTAATTTTAGAAATGAGGAACATTTGTAAGTACTAGGAAAAGTTAAATCTTTGGAACTGCTTCTTCATTATTATTTTTTTCTGTGACTCCAGAATTTCTTGGTGAGAATTGAAAATATTACCATCAGGCTGTTTTGTGTAGTACAAGAAATACTGAACTTGGACTTAGAAAAGTGAAATCAAACTCTGACTTTGCTATTCACATGTTGCTACATTGCTACATTGCATCTGTAGAAGGCAAGGATAAACATGACTGTTTTGGCCATCCCAAATGCATAGAGGAACTGTTAAAATCGGCCACGGGAAGAACGATGACCCATAGTCAGAAAGTTACTGCTGCTTAAACAGGAAGCCCTTCTTGGTCAGGACTGTCATAGCCACAGTTTGCAAAAAGTTCGGTTATTGATTAATGCAATGTCGTGTCAATTAGATGTACATTCCTGAGGTCTTCTATCTGTTGTAGCTTTTTCTTTTTCTTTTCATTACATCGGGTATATTACCCTATAAATTGTGGTAGTGGTACCAAGAATAAAAAATTAAGGAATTTTTAACTTTTCAATGTTTGTGTAGTTCAGTTTTTCTGCATTTTAGTACAGAAATTTTAACAAAATGCAGTTTTGAAGGTGTTTCCTTGTGAGTTAACAAGTAAGGAAAATCATTGTTAATCACTATTTTGTATGAATTTTGCTAACGTTAACTGTAAAGAAACATCTGCGGACTTGCAGTTTAAAGGGAATCTATTCTTCCCATTTCCAAACCATGAAATGAATGGGCTCTGACAGAGAGAATGGGAGAGAATAGATATTTGTATGTTTGCACTGTGTGTTTTAGATAAATAGAATTGGGTGTTTAAATTAGCATATTTGTGACTTTAATAGCATTAAGATTTACCTTCAGATGAAAAAAAATCTCCAAATTCTTGTTTGGTTTTGTGCATTTTTTCCCCCAAAATGTAATCATGATTTTAGTGTGCTAGCTTTGCTGAGAGACCTAGATCTGTTGAGAACATCTCCATTCTACATTCACCTTGGTCACATGTGAACTGCTACTGTAGTTTTATTTGGGTATAAAGAATGTCTACTGCCCTGTGTTTTAATTCTGCAAAGAGGTAGTGGGTGTTTTTCCTTTCCTCCTCCATTAAAAGCCATTCTTAAAAATTTTTCAAAATACAGGACCACTAAGCCTGCTCTATCTGAGCAAATTGGTGGCTACCTTTCTTCCTTTTTTAAGCACAGGAGGCCCATAAATCTTCAGTTATTTTCCTTGGTTTAATATACATTTTTTTGATACAAACTCTCAAAGCAAAAGAATAAAATCATGCATTGTTGAACCCCTAACTGGCTGGCATGCTTTCTGTTTGTAACCTCTGCATTTTACTGGATGGAACAAAGGACAGTCTAGATATAATTGATGTATGTGACTTAATGCAGAAGTGTGACCACAGTTGCTTAGTATAATTTCCACTTTCCAAAGATCTGAATTTAAATTTGGATTGTCTTGAGGTCTATACAAAATCCCAAAGAACACACTGTTATTCTTTGTGTATGTTTGAATCTAAATCATGTTGATACATAAGCTGATTTGTTTGGAAGACCCTGGGTGAGAAGATTTTTAGATAAAAAAGGTGATAGATAGATAGATAGATAGATAGATAGATAGATAGATAGATAGATCTCAATGTCTACTGTTTCACACCAGCCTAGTGCTTACAATTCCGTTCAAGCCCTGAGTATGTGCCCTGCTGTTATTATTTCTTTGGCAGTTGAACATTGAATTCAAAGTTCTTATTTTCGTTTTAAGAAGTACTAAGCAAAAGAAGCAATTAAAAAAGGGAATGGGGGGGAGGAAATGACTGTTTCATGCAAGAGTTGTTAGCATCATGTTAGCTAATCTATATATGAACTCTAAGTAGCAATAAAGAAGTAATTATTACATAAATCCAAAACCCTAGACTTGAGCTGGGTAGAATTCTTAGACTGTTACAGTAGAAGGAAAATGATGACAATAATTTACTCCTTATGCTTGATAGTTGGATGAGGAAAGAGAGAATCAGGGATGTGAAGTGACATTCCCAAGACCTGTAGGGAGCTCAGTCTCCTGACTCCAGCCTGCTGTTCTTTTTACTGTCTTAATTCTTGGACTTATTCGTATTCCTCCCCCATCTTTCTTAATGAACATTTAGGAGTATATTGAGAGAAAATGAGAAAGGGGATTTTTGAAGCTGTATTTTTATGAGCTATTTATTTTTCCCCTGAAAATAGAATTATGTTTTCACATAAAGGAACATAAAATGCTATTTTACATATTGAAAGTGAAAGATGAAGAAACCTTTCCCAAAACCTGTCAGATTATCAAAAATGTAGAGTCCCTAAAAATGCCTTAAGGTTATATCTTTTTAAAATTTGGATTTTTACTTAAATTTTTAACTTCCTAAAAAATTAGATCTGGAGCAGTGGCAGTTTTCAACATTCAGAATATTGTGATGAATTGAATGTATTTTATACTTCACTAATTCGAGGAACAGTTTAGGCTAGAAATACATACCCTCATAACCTACTAAGCCATTACTGGGAGATTTATTGAGATTTTGAATGCTTTTAAATTGTATCCTAACTTGGAGTTTTAATTAGTTGAATTCCCCAAGACTTAGAAAGTTCAAAAAGATTCAAAGAATTTTTTTCATCTATTCTCATTCAAATAATGAATTTTCTGAGAACACATTCTTAAACTGTCATAACTATGTGTTTGATACTGTCTGGCTCTCAGAGTCAGACAATCTGATAGTCAGTCTGACATTGTACATGGTGTCTGAATTGTCTTTGGCTTTGTCGCCCTGCACGGATGGAATGGTGTATCAGAGCTTCACGAGTCAAGGTACATTACTCTTTGCTTTGATTATTCAGTTTCCAAGAATGAATTGCAGTTTTTTAATCTTAATAGTTTCAGAGAAATCTACAGCTATTTTGGAGTAGTCTGTGACTGAATATACTAAATAATCCAGTTAAGGATATACACTTCTGAAAGCAAGAAAGATATTGATGTTGGCTGCCTTTTATGCTATATATGGAAAAACGTGTTTTATTGAGAAAACCAACTTAATTTTTTGTGAGAAAGTGGAATCATTTGGATAGATTAGTGTGTCCATTTTATTTTGGAACACAGTGTCTTAAGAAAATTAGAATCAGTGGTTTCACTGATCTTACTTGCTTTTCCTTTTTATCTTGTTAAATTCTCCAGTAACGCTTATATTACTCAGGGAGTTGCTATTTTCATTTTATCCTTAAATGTTTTTGTGTTGCTTTGAAGAATTCAGAATAATTTAGCTTCACATTGTTATTGCATTACAAGTGTAGCTAATGTTTAAAATGAATGAAGTATTATAGTCTTAGCACTGAATGTACAGCCTACAAAGAACCTTTGTGAGCTGATTTTAGCAGTATTTTCCAAGGACTTCTGCCAGAAACAAACAAAAAATCCACATATCTTAATATCAGCCTTTTATTTTGAATGCTTCAGCTGTGTTTAAAATCTGCAAGTTACAGCCTTTTAAAAAATTTCTTATATCTACATATATCTTCACAATGAAAATTATATTTGATGTTTGAGCTGTGCTTTCTTATTTTGACCTTCTCATCTTATCCACAGACCTATAGAGTTTATTTCAACAACTTAATTCTTGATACATTCTGTTAAAATTGATATTACAACACTTTCACTCCAACACTTTCACTTCAACACTTAAGCTCCATTGAATATTAGGAAGATATGCTAGATTCCTGTTTGAGGAGGTTTCAATCCTTTGAACAGCAAGGAATACTTTGGATTTATTTCCACATACAGGAGTCTGTCGGATATTGTTTCATCACAGATTTCCAAAATTAATGCTACTGCATTCAGCTGTGAAAAGCTCTCCTTAAAAAATTATTACTTCATCTTACCCTAGCTACATAGACCAGAGCCCTTTTACCCCGTAATAACTGTTAACAAATTGACCTTTTAGTACTTTTCAGAATGTTTGGATTGATGGTAAATAATTCATTTTTGCTATCCAACATAACAAACTAAGATTTTTCTGATTCCGTGGCTACCTCTATGGAAACTAGTTACGCAGGCTCGTGTGTAGTATATAAATATGGAAAACAGCCCTGGCTGGTGTATCTCAGTTGATTGAGTGCTGGCCTACGAACCTAAGGGTTGCTGTCTCGATGCCCAGTCAGGGCACATGCCTGGGTTGCGGGCCAGGTCTCCAATAGGCGCGGATGAGAGGCAACCACACATTGATGTTTCTCTCCCTCTATTCCCCTCTCTCTAGAAATAAATAAATAAAATCTTTGGAAAAAAATGGAAAACAAGTGTCTGTAATGAATACTCAGGGTAGAATTCACATTGATTATTTTGGAAAATTGTGACATTCATGAAATAGGCGTGGAGAAACTAACATTAAGTGCCTGCTATGTGCCTATCACTGTGTAGGACACTTAAGTATAATTTCTCTTGAAGCAGAGAAACTAAAATTACTGAAAGTACCCCAAATCAACACACACAAAAATTTAAGGATGACACGAACATAGAAAGGGGACATTTTACAAATGAATTCAAATGCAAAGGCTTAAATTTGTTACTCAAGCTGTGCAGCTAATAAATACATGATGCTGGAAGGATTCTTTTAGCTTCAAAATATAAAGGAACTTTCAGTTGAGGAGAACAGAATTGATGGGGTAGAATGCGTTTGGTCCGAGGCTGTGGAACACAGACAGCTGAAACACCTAGTCCAAAGGCTGCCTGCCCTGATGTGGCCTCAAATCAATCAAGACGTATTGGCAGCTTCAGGGAACCAAGCTTTTCTGTTCCCCTATAAAATTGGTCCTTTGTGATGTTGAAAATGATAATGAGTAAGATTAACAGGGTATATTAATGCTAGATTGAGTAGTCACTGTTGCAGTTTGAAGACACGTGCTGCAAAGTACTTAGGGTATTTCCTGAATAAAAGACAGTCTGGATTATACAGGTAAGTCCACTCAGGGCACCTGGATCTTGGTATAGGTGCCACATTTTAGTATCTGATTATCTGCTCTCTAGCTTATAAATTTGAAGTAGTAAACATATACCTGAATGGACTCCAGAGGATGGAATTATTCTAACCAAATTCACAAACCAGAATACCATTTATTACTATTACCAAGAAAAATATTACTATCCTGTGATCTGGTTCTCCTTGTTTATACTAATCAGCATTGTATTTGTCTGCTAGGGCTATCATAGTAAAATACCATAGACTGGTTGACTAAACAACAGAAATTTATTTTCTCACAATTCTGGAGTCTGGAAATCCAAAATTGAGGAGCTGACAGGGTCGGTTTCTGACAAAGCCTCTCTTTCTGGTGTGTAGACAGCTGCTTTCTTGTGTCCTCACATGGCCTTTCCTCTGTGTGCTTGCAGAGGGAGAGGTGTCTGGTGTCTCTTTTCATTTTCTAAGGAGATTGGTTCTATTGGATTAGGGCCCCACCCTTATGATCTCATTTAATCTTAACCACTCCAACTACAAATAAAGTAAACACATTGTTCAAATCTCATGTATGGCATTCCTGCCATGTTGTGTCTTTATTCAGTTTTATTCAGTCACAGGTGCAAAGCAGAATTACGTCATGTATCACTGGGTTTTATTTTGCTTTATTAGCTCCTCAAGAGTTATTGATCTATGAAATGGCAGAGAATGGAAAAAATTGTGACCAGAGACGTGTAGCAATGAACAAGGAACAATACAATGGAAAATTCACAGGTAAAGTATGGTGGTTTGGAGGGAGAAGATCTATGGGTTTAAATGATACCCTTTTCATTGGAATAAAATAGAAATGTATTTGTTATTTGTTATTTTGGTAGTATCTTATATAAGATTAGTTATATTTTGTTTACTCTTCATCGTAAATTAAATTATAGGTCAGGGCCAATAAGGTGATTTTTTCATAGTGATAACAGAAGCATCCTGGCCACCATCACATTTAGTATTCTAGGTACAAGATTATTATTTGTTAGTTTTATGGTATGAAAAGTATTTATTTGGTGCCCAGTTTTGCTGTTTTATAACTTTAGAGATAGATTATAAATTTACTTCTTACACTAATCCTAAATTATACAATTAATAAAAAAAGTTAGAATGTGATTATTGTGGATTTATTTCAAAATCTTGGGACAAGTTTATTATTTTACCAGAATTGAAATTAGTGGGGTAAATTGCAATATATTTGACTTTTATTCATACATATACTCTGAAAATTGCAGGTTTCATTTATACAGATGATTTAACAAGAAACTTTCCTGTGTGTGTTAAAGGAAAATGAAAGGTTTTCCTTTTCTGTTCATTGTAATAGTTTTCTTTTTAACTTCTAAATTGTTTGGTACCTCAAACACATCACAAATAATACTCCAGGATGGTAATACTATTATATCAAAAGATTTCTTCTATCGGAAGAAGTGTAAGCTATCTGAAATAGTTTCCATATGTTTGTTTTGGTTACTGCATGGCTTTGCAGAACACATTTTGCAGCACTTATCTGATTTCTGGGTTACTTTGATTGCCAGTAAATTTTACATTGTTTCACTAAGAGCTTCAGGATTCAGAGATAGGCATTGTATATGTCATAGTCTCTTTCCATTAGTAGCTTTTGCATGATTTTGTGTCCCTTCAACAAACACATACATTTATATATGCTTTTCCTACTGTTCCACCCCCTGAAATTTAAAATTAATGTTTGTATGACATACTCTTCTTTACTATGGGTTTTATTTTTAACTAAGTATTTCCTAGAGGTTGTGCTATAACTGTACATGAAGAACTTACTCTTTATTAAGGCTGCCTAGTCCTCCACTGTATGAGTGGACCATACTAGAATCACTCCTCTGTCCCCTGTTGGTAACATTACAACTGTTTATGATCTTTTACTAGAACAAATAATGCTTCATTGAATAAGCATGTACAAAAGTCATTTCTCCTTATACCTTATCATTCTTAGAAATGGAATTATTGGGCTACAGGGTGCAGTAGTTCCCCCTTATCTATGGGGTTACATTCCAAGACCCCCCTGAGGATGCCTGAAACCATGGATAGTACTAAATCCTACTTGTACTGTTTTTTCCATATATTTCATATGCTTTATGGCTTATGTCTCTTTGGCATATCTGAATCATCAGCATTGCTAGTTGTCTGCTTTGGGGCTATTATCAAGTAAAATAAGAATTACTGAACACAAGCACTGTGATAAGCGCAATAGTCCATCTGATGACTGAGATATTTATGGAGTAACTAATGGACAGATAGCAGAGACAGCATGGTTAGCAGTAGGTTTCATTGTATTACTCAGCACAGCGTGCAATTTAAAACTTATGAATTGTTTCTTTCTGGAATCAGACCAGGGTTGACCATAGGTACCAAAAGTGGAACCACATGTACAGTGGGGCTACTCTATATGCATTTGTAATTTTGATAGATGACAGTAAAAGCTAACCTTAATTGTGCACCAAGTGTCAAGCTTCTGAGAGTTTTGCATATGTTAATTCATTTAATCTTTATAATGACCCTATAAAGTAAGTACTATTTTAATCTTCATTTCAAAGAAGAGAAAACTGAGGCATAGAAAGGTTAAACAACTTGCCCAAGTCACATGACTAGTGAGTGCTAAGACCAGGATTTGGAACCAGAGTAGTTTGCCTTCACATTTTGAGTTAAACCACTTTGCTCTACAATATTATGCTAAATTGCACTTCATAGAGGTGGGATAATTTAGTATTCCAGTAATGTACAATTAGAAACTTGCGCCCTAACAATAAAATAATTGCATAAATAATGTTAAGAGTAGAACAAAAATACCTAGCCCATTGTCACGATGTGAACCACATTGTTTTTTGAGGTTTATGTATCCAGTCCTTCAAATGTGGGATGGGGATGTAGATGAATTTTTAAACTGATTGGAAAAAGCGAGTATTTTGTTTTTTACTTCTGCACTGTTTTTCAGACCTCTCTTCAATGAATGAAAAGAAGAAGAGGGATCGGGAAGAAAGACAGAATATTGTCCTGTGGAAACAGCCACTCATTACCTTGCAGTATTTTTCTCTGGAAATCCTAATAATCTTGAAGGAATGGACCTCAAAGTAAAGAGCCTTCCATTATCTTTTATATAAATCTTATTTACTAATTTTAGAAAACTTCAGCAAGCTCCTACTCCCTGCCACCTACTTTATCAAATGGATTAAATTTAGAATGTTATGGGATCATATTTACTTTCCTTTCCTATAATTTGAAGAAAAACAAGTTAAGGGAACCTACTGCTGGGTTATTTACAGCTGACCACAATCTCATGTTGAATCTTTTATGCAAAGCAGAATCTTGAAAATGAGATTTTTTTTTTCTGGCTTTAAGGAGAAAGACCTGTGTATATTGGCTACACTGATTCTTTAGTAGGACAAGGTTCAGGATACGTGGCACTGATTGTTTGACCCAATGAGAAAAGGCTCTGCCAAGGAAATGTGTTCTATCTTTAATTTAGTACTTGTAAGCCCTATTTCAGATATCATAAAGAGCAAGTTGAACTTTTGCATGCCTTATCATTTTTGGCTTGCCTTTCCAAGTTATTATCTGTAATATATTGCATTTTTATTGTACTTATAATTTATAAAACATTTGGACATTTTCTAGTCCATTTGATTCTTAAAGCAACTCCACAAAGATGGTAAAACAAGCATATGATTATCATGATTTTAAAAACAAGAAACAAAATCAGATTGTTTAAGTGTCTTACTCAAAGTGCAGTATTTAAGGGATTTGGGATTCTGACCCAAGCCTTCTGACTTGAAGGCCAATACTCTTTCCATTGTATTAGAATGTTTCTCCTGATTAGAAGTTTGGTGTGAACAAGATCAGTCTTTGGATAAGGGCAAGAAATCAGTTCTATACCCATGTATCTTCCCTTGACCCCCTTCTATACCCTAAGAGACCATAACGTTTAAGAACAGAAGAACTCATCCCAGAAAGAACTGATTCTGTAGCTGAACTAAGTAACCGAACTGCTACAATAAGAAATTGTTTTTGAGAATGATGAATCCTGAAAATGAAACAGATATTTCATATATTTTTTAAATATGTTTTTAAGATTATGGCATCGTCAAAACACTGTGGTGTCTTGTTTACTGCTGCTTGCTGTGCTTATAGCTACGTATTGCGTTGAAGGAGCACATCAGCAGGTAAGAGGTTCAGTGGCTCTGTTTCTGTTCTTGTACCGTGCTGAATCCCAGTTTCAAAATGGGACTGTTGTGGATTTCCTGGAATTTCTACTCTCAGTGTTTTTAGGCTTGGTTTTGTTTTTTAAATTTATCTCATTTTGGTTTCTTAATGTACTTTTAAGGCCAAATATCAAAAATATTCTTGTGGCAGTTCATGGCTGCTCAGCATTTATATTTGGTATGTATCATCCCTTTTTAGCTTCAAGGATTTAAATGTAACTTTCCTGATAGTAATTAGTCAAAACATCATGAATCCTTTACTCACTGCCACAGCCTCCATATTTTCTTTAACACATTTCTGTGGTCCATCCAAACAGATACACGCATCCTAGATTGCAGGTTAGATTTTATACATATGTATAAAGGGAAGTTCATTTGCCTGTAGTTTGTAAGTATAATATAAATGAAGGGGAAAGAGGGCATTTTGTTCATAACTTATTAAAATAGCAAAACATTAATGTATTCGAATAGGATATGATTCTAAAATGGTATTATTTCATATTCTAAATCAGTTTACCTCCAGTCTCAGAAAAGTTTTTATAGTTTTAAATACATTTAAAAAAATATTTTACAGAAACCTGTGTGTGCCATTAAGAATTTGTGGGGAACTTGGCTTGATGAGCTTAACTTCCCAGTGTGAGAATCTAGACTCTAGTCTGGTATTCTTCCAATAAGTTCACATCCCAGCAGATTTAAATTTGCTCCTGTTTGAAAAGCATCTTGGCCTTAATTATACAAAAAATGTTATTCTCATTTTTTACTCAGATAAACAAGAATGTATTCTATTTACAAATATTACATGAATAACTGCCCTTCTCTTACCACTGTATATTATCATACTTTCTTAAAGTTTTTGTAAGTTTTAAATAATCTCAAAAATTTTTATTTTTATAGTTATCTTATTAGTAACTAGCATTTTCCCTGTAAATGTTAATCGCAGTAATAGGAATTTTAGGATCTAGAGACAGGAGCTTTATTGCAATTAGATGAATTTTTTTTGCCATCTCTCCTATTGCATATTAAAGGAATTAATCCCTTCCAAGTGTTTTTAATGTTAATATTTCTGTTGGAAACTTATTTAGCTGGTTTATCTCATTTTGATTATAGTTGATAAATACCACATTTCTCTTTTGAAAAATCTGGTTTTGGTTTTTCACCTCATCCCTTTTGTTTTTCAGTATGTGCAACGTATAGAGAAACAGTTTCTTTTGTATGCCTATTGGATAGGCTTAGGAATTTTGTCTTCTGTTGGGCTTGGAACAGGGCTGCACACCTTTTTGCTTTATCTGGTAAGAATAACTTTTAAGCAATATTAAGAGAGATTATATTTATTTGGTATTCTTACTTCAGAAGTTAAAATTCTAAGATTTTTATTTAATTACCTTTGTGTTTTATAAGCATTCTAATCCTCAAATCAGTGCTTTGAGTTTGATTTAGAATTCTGTTTTGGTTTTCCTTTTGGGTTGAGGATCTAAAAAAAGAAGGTGGCGGGGGGACCCTTAAGCAAATGAGATTGTTTCCTTAAATTAATTCAGCCAAAAATGTTTTTTCCTTTCCAGATTTTGGAGTAATGGCTCTCTTACTTATGCAAGTGTTGTTTTAATAATTGAGGTTACTTAAATGCACAAAATTCCATGTAAAGCTTAAAATTAATTTGGACAGTTTACTTTCTCTATTCATCAGCAAATGAGAAACAGGGTCTTCCCTCACATCCTCAAACACTGTGTACACACCTGAATAGTCATTTTGGCATTCTTGTCGAATGTGGTTAGTTGATGAAGTATTACATATGTAGAACAAAATGCTTTCTCAAACCCGTTTAAACCAAAATGTAAAATGTACCCCTCCTAAAACATATATTTTTATTTAGTTGAAATTAGAGAGATAAAAGATAGGTTTTCCTTTGAACATTGACAAACACAGCAGAGCTAGGGCCGGAGGGTGACGAGTAAGGCATCTAGAACACAGAATGTGAATGAGCACTCCCAGAGACACGGAAGTACAGTGTCGAAAAGCGAGGACCTCATTAATTTTGTGCCCTGGGCGCCTCTCTCATTTCACTCTACTCCTGCCCTTGGATGCATCAACAGCAGTTCTACATTCGAAAACAGCTTGATCTTGATTGGGGAAAAACAAGTGAAAAGTCACAGCAGTTAGTGCTGAAAAACTGTTAAATACTAGCAGACGCTTCCAATCTCTGTGCTTCAGTGAATTCATTTCTGAAGCAGGTATAAGTATGAAGTCATTATTGTTTTGAAGACCGCTGAATTAGTAGTCTGAAGAATAATTTAAGAATGGGTGTTTAATAGCTGGGATTTTAGAATTTTGTTCATGATTGCTGGCTGGTTTTATCCCAAATAGAGTTATAACTCTTACGGAAGTAACCCATATGAGTGTGTCCTTAGTAACTACATTATTAGATGTATAGTGCTGCACCAGAGGGTAAGACAGAGGGAAAGAAGAAGTGATCACAGGTTACCTTATTGTTCTTTTCTAGACCTGCTCCCTGGGTTTCCTTGGGAAACCCAGATTAAGGAACTCATTTGTAGCATTGGATTAATTTCAAAGTATCTAAAAAGCAACCCAGATAGCATATTCTTGCTGTACCTGAAAAGGGATTTTATTGAAACTTATAAATTGTACAATAAGTTAGAATAAAGATATTTGGAGTATGGCAGTTTCATTTTCATATCCATGAGAAAGCTTTGTAAAATAACATTTACACAATGTCTTGATGTGAAAACATTATTAGTTTAATTTCATTGATCCATGTATCCAGGAAAGAATTAGAAGGATACAAATAAGCATTTGTTACAAAATTCATTTGAGTAAAAAAATCAAGCCCTTGCCTCCATGAATGAATGCCCTTGCACAGAGTACAGGTTTAAAGTTTGGAAGGAATTCTTTTTTCAAATTTTTATTTTATTTTTTAAGTATATTTTTGATTGTGCTATTACAGTTGTCCCAATTTTTCCCCTTGGCCCTGCTCCACCTAGTACCCTCTTTCCATCCACCAACCTTTCCCCTCCTTAGTTCATGTGCATGGGTTGTGAATATAAGTTCTTTGGCTTTGCCATTTCTTATACTATTCTTAACCTCCCCCTGTCTATTTTAGTACCTACCATTTATGTTTCTTATTTCCTGTACCTTTTCTCCGTTACTCTCTTTCCCCCTCCCAGCTGATAACCCTCCAAATGATTTCCATTTCTGTGATTCTGTTCCTGTTCTAGTTATTTGCTTAGTTTGTGTTTTTTTTTTAGACTCAGTTGTTGATAGTTGTGAGTTTGTTGCCTTTTAATGTTCATAGTTTTGATCTTTTTCTTAAATAAGTCCCTTTAACATTTCATGTAATAATGGCTTGGTGATGATGAACTCCTTTAGCTTTATCTTACCTGGGATGCATTTTATCTGTCTTTCTGTTCTATCAGACAAAATCAGGCACGTTCAGGGTGGAATGGCTGTAGACTGCCCTTCCATTCGAAATGATAGCTTTGCTGGATAGAGTAATCTAGGTTGTAGGTCCTTGCTTTTTATCACTTTGAATATTTCTTGCCAGTCCCTTCTTGCCTGTAAAGTTTCTTTTGAGAAACCAGCTGACAGTCTTATGGGAACTCCTTTGTAGGTAACTCTCTGCTTTTTACCTCCTGCTTTTAAGATTCCCGCTTTATCTTTAACCTTTGGCATTTTAATTATGATGTGTCTTTGTATGGTCCTCTTTCGGTCCAAGTTCTTTGGGACTTTCTGTGCATGCCGGACTTGTATGTCTGTTTCACCAAATTAGGGAAGTTCTCCTTCATTATTTTTTCAAATAAGTTTTCAATTTCTTGCTCTTCTTCTCCTCCTCCTGGCACCCCTATGATTTGGATTTTGTCGTGTTTGGAGATGTCCCAGAGTCTTCTTATACTCTCCTTTTTTTGAATTCTTGTTTCTTCATTCTGTTCCTGTTGAATGTTTATTTCTTCCTTATGTTCCAATTGATGATTTGAATCCTGGCTTCCTACCCTTCACTGTTGGTTTCCTGTGGCCTTTTCTTTATTTCACTTAGTGTAGCCTTCATTTCTTCCCTTATGTTTTTGCCGTACTCTATCCTTATCACCAGTGTTTTGAACTCTGCATCTGGTGAGTTGGCTATCTCCATTTTGCTTAGTTCTTTTTCTGGGGTTTTGTTCTCTTCTTTCATTTGGGCCATATTTCCTTGGCTCCCCAACTTTGCAGCCTCACTATGTTTTCTTCTGTGTATTAGATAAAGCTGCTTTTCAGTACTGTATGTTTGTATGTATGTATGTACGTATGTGCGTGTGTGTGCGTGCGTGTGTGTATGTGAGTATATTATACTTGTTCAGGAAATATAAAGATGTAATCAAGGAACATCTGAAACTGTGTTGCATTATACCTAAAAGCTGTATAAAAAGCTCTGTAACCTTATCACTGCTGATAATAAACCAAAGTCCAGGGTCCATCTGGCCACTTTTTTCAGCATTAGGTAAATTTGATTTTTATTTGTTTGTGAGTAAATAGCATTTAAAGTTATTTTAAATGCCCTAAAATTACATACAAGTAAAATAACCAGATCTGCCTTTTATGACTATGTAATTCTGGCTATCGAATGGGAGATAGACTGAAGGTAGGAGAGAAGATGTGTAGCTCCAGTAATCCTTCTGAGAGACATAGGCTTGCATGGCGATGGCACGAAGTATGTCCAGGAAGGGTTATGTCCAAAAAAGAATTGTCATAAAGAAGTCAAGCAGAATTAAAACAAAAGCTGGCATGAATCTTTACTGTTTCATATGAGTAGTTGGAGTGACAGTGGCATTGTAATGCAACAGGTCAAATCTTAAAGAAATTTTATTAGTACAATAAAAATGATGTCATAGTTTAATATGGGGGAAGAAGGACCCAAAGACAACTTGGTTTTTGACTTGAGTGAGTAAATGTTGATATCATTAATTGAATAGAAACAGCTATGTGTTCATTAAATACATATTATAAGTACCTGAAAAGTGAAATTTAAAGTGATACTGTAATTATGTTGCAAGGTAGATTAAATCTTCACCTGACCCAGGTGGGTTGCTGGTGCCAGTGGTTGGACAGAACGAAATGGAAATTTGTAAAGGACTAAGAACACTTGTTTTTTTTTAAATGAATAGGCTTTATTGTTTTAGACCAGTTTTTGGTTTAGAGAGAAATTGAGCAGAAAGGATAGAGAGTTCCCATATGCCTTTTCACAGACACAGGCACACAAAGTTTTCCCTGTTTTTTAAATTGCTTTGTTTTAAACCCTCACTTGAGGATATGTTTATTAGGTTTTTTTTTGAGAGAGAGCGCAAAAAAAATCAATGTGAGAGAGAAACATTGATCAGTTGCCTCCCTTATGTGTCCCAATGAGGGATTGAACCCACAACCTTTGGTGAATGGTACAGTGCTCCAACCAAGTAACTGAGCGACCCAGCCCGGGCTACACCGCTGTTTCTTAAATTGTGTTTTAATTGAGATAGAACATCATATTAGTTTCAGGTGTACAACATAATGATAGTTTCCCCTGTTACTAACATCTTGCTTTAGATTGATGCATTTATTACAATCGAAGAACAAATATTGATACATTATGAACTAAAGCTCATTGTTTACATTGGAGTTTACTCTTTGTGTTTTAGAGTTCTAGGGGTTTTGACCAATGCAAAATGTTTCATATCCACCATTACAATGTCATACAGAATAGTTTCACTACCTTATAATTACTCTGTGCCCCATGTATTTATCCCTACCCTCTTCCTACCCCCTCACCCCATGAAGCTTTAGCAATGACTAATCCTTTTACTAGATAAGTTATGGCTTTTCTAGAATGCCATATAGATGGAATTGTACAGTATGTATCTTTTTCTGCCTGACTTCTACCACTTAACAATTTTGCATTTAAAGCTCCTCTATTTCTTTTCATGGCTTGACCTGATTTTTTTAATCGCTGACTAGTACTCTGTTTTCTGAGTGTGCCACCACAGTGTTCATCCATTCACTTACTGAAGGACATCATGATTGTTTCCAGATGATAATAATTATTAATAAAGCTATAAACATTTGTGTGCAAGTTTTTGTGTATAAGTTTTTAACTTTCTTTTGAGTAAACACTTAGGGGTGCTATTTGTGGGTTGTGTATCTTAACTGCTAGTATTGTTTACAGGAAAGCAGTTGACTTCTATGTGTTCTCCTTGTGTCCTGCAGCCTCGCAATAATCACTTAATAGTTTTGAGGACTTTTCTTTTTGTCAGTTCTTTAGAATTTTCTGTGTGGATACATCATCTCATAAGCAAATAGTGATGCTTTTATTTCTTTTTTCTTACTCTGTATTCCCTTCCATTTCCTTTTCTTGTCTTACTACTGTGTTAGCCAGACCTTCCAGTAGGATGCTGAGCAGGACTGGTGAGAGGGCCATCCTGCCTCATACCCTGTCTTAGTGGGAGAGCCTTTAGTGCCTCACCATTAAGTATTGTATTAGCCCTAGGTGTTTTTGCAGGTGTTCTTTATCAGATTGATTAAACTCACCCCTATTCCTAGTTTGCTGAAAGTTTTTATCATGAATCGGTGTTGATTTTGTTAAAACAACACTTTTTTAGACAATAGTAATCAGAAACGGATGAAAGGCCAGTATAGCAAACAAATTCAGTATGTAAAGGCTTGGGGAGTGATGTGTTAATGTTAGAAAGAAATGTCCAGCATATGCCACTTTCATTTGACCAGATTATCTTTAGTCCTTAGATCTTACTTAGACACAGGCTTTCCTTCCAGGATACCATAGGTGTAACAGGGAGAATGAAGAAAAATGAGCATTTACCAAAAAAAATTCAGAGAAGTCAAGCAAAAGGAAAATACAATACGTCACTGGTTTTTATTTATTTTTGAATTGCCTGGTTGCAATGGAAGTTAGATTGCAGGAAATTAACTACTACTGTTACTTCTGCTAACAACAAACATTGTCATAGCCATTGTCACTGAGTAATACTAATTGAAGGCAATGCTGTTATTTTTTACCCATATATGGTGTTCATTTTTGTGGTATATGTAACTGTGTGCGGATTTTGCATCCCAGTTGTATTGAAGTCCAGCGATATGATTTGCTTTGACCAATGAAATGTGAGCATAAATGATAAATGTTGCTTCCTGGCAGAAACTTAAAAGGTTTATCTCTTTCACCTACGTATTGTATCAAGGTGGAGCTTAAGTCTCTGACTACGATGAGCAGATGCCCTTTGCCAACCTGCGATGGATACGTAGACTAAGCTGCTGAGGTTTTGGGGTTATTTGTTATTGTCACCTATCCTGACTGATAGACTGGTTAACATTTACTGAATTTGCTAGGCTCTCTGCTCAGCATTTACATTAATTATCTTATGTAACTCTCCCAAGAGCCAAGATAGTCGATCAGTAGTGTAGCAAATGTGTAGTAAAAAATTTCATCAGTAAGTGTAGATTATCCATTTGTGAAACCTTGGCAATTATAGAGTAAAGAAAAATAGCTAGAAAACTAGAGGCAAAGAAGAATCAAATAAAGGTTTAAAAACTTGATCTGTGTTAAGAAGTTTTTCCAGATTATCTCTGGTTAGATTGTAAAAACTTAACATTTTTTTGATGATAGATGGTCAACAGTTTTATCTTTATAGATCACTGCTCCTTTTGTTTTATACTTGTTAAATGTGATTGTGTTTGGAAAGTCCGAATTATATCTTTCATTTATGAGGCGTTACATAATCCTCACGTAGGGATATGTGATGTTAACATACTCATGTCATGCTCTTTTGAACTGATGAAACAGACACCTTTTCCATGTGCTTGTATAACTTCTAGTCAAGAAAACAAGTGACCGTGTTAGGAGAGTACAACTAAACACTGATCTGAAAGTGTTACTTTATTTCCTAAAATATTAGATACTTATATGTGTGCCTTTAAAAGAAAAATTTGTCTTCATTTTTAAGTTTATCAATAAGCAATTTTATTTACGTTTTTAGATAGAATTGGAGAGTTGTATAACTTAATTCATATGTCCTGGAAGTCTCCACCACTTCTTTAAACATTAGAAGTAAGAGTAGGTGTTTGAGCCTACTCAACACAGAAAAAATAGCTAGTTTGGGCTACCATCAAATTTTGTAAACTGATTTGAGAACAGTGGAAATCCAGTAGTTTGCAGAGAACAGATATCTAGCCACAGAGGAAGAGTTAGGTACTGTTTATGCAGGAATTGTAATTGTTAACCAGAGAGGAAAAAATACCGAGGGAAAAATGACTGAATTCCTTCTTAAGGCTCAAGAGGCGTTAGTTGGGCCTCTAGATTAGTTGGTTTGTTCCATTAACTTTTTACTTATTTATTATTTTTCAATGAGCATTTTACATTCAGTATTATTCTGTACTAGTTTCAGGTATACAGTATAGTGGTTAGACAGCTATATACTTTGCAAAGTGGTCCACCCAATATTTCAAGTCCCGACCTGATCCCATACATAGTTATAACAATATTACTGACTATATTCCCTATGCTGTAATTTATATTCCTGTGACTGTTCTGTAACTACCAACTTATACTTCTTATTTCCTTCACCTTTTTCACCCAGACTTCCCAACCCCCACCCCTCTGGCAACCACCAGTCTGTTCTCTGTAACTATGAGTCTGTTTCTATTTTGTTTATTTTGTTCTTTAGATTCCACATATAAGTGAAATCGT
Source organism: Mormoops blainvillei (assembly GCA_004026545.1). Taxonomy (NCBI): domain Eukaryota; kingdom Metazoa; phylum Chordata; class Mammalia; order Chiroptera; family Mormoopidae; genus Mormoops; species Mormoops blainvillei. The sequence goes on from PVJD01001202.1 coordinate 230,768, forward strand.
ATAGTATTTGTCTTTCTCTGACTGGCTTATTTAACTTAGCATAATACCCTTTAGGTCCTTCCATGCTGTCGCAAAAGATAAGATTTCATTATTTTTTATAGCTGAGTAGTAGTTCATTGTGTATGTGTACCACACCTTTTTTATCTGCTTGTCTGTTGATGGGCACTTGGGTTGCTTCCATATCTGGGCTATGGGAAATAATGCTACAGTGAACATGGTGGTGCATATATTCTTTCAAATTAGTTTTATTAGTCAGCAAATGAGCTTCATGAGGTCTGTTAATTCCCTGAAATACTCTACATGTTGCTATGTGTCTTTGTAAATATGCATCTTTCTGGCAAAAAGGACCAATAGTATTAGATTCTCCAAAGATTGTAACCCATAGAATGTTAAGAACCAACCCACTCTTCTAGAACTTTTTTTCTAAGTTGTCTGTATTTGACTGCCACTAGGTGGCATTGCTAATACAACCAATATACTGTACTAGGAGTTTCTATTCCGAAGATGAAACCTTCAAATAACTCTACTTAAATTAGAGGGATATGCTGTTCTTCATATGTATTTATGCCTGTGTAATACCAGTTAATGCATGTGAGTGAAAATAATTTTCTTAATAGTTTTCCACATTCATTAATTACTTTAATAGCAATCAGCCTTTCTTCCCATTTTGACATTTATTTACATGTAGGACGTATTCCAATAGCATGCCCAGTTTAAGATATAATAGCATAATTCCATCTTTTTCTTTAATCAAGAATATGCACGTTATTGAGCTGTGACTGGTGTGGCGCAAATGGATCAAGCGTCGGCCAGCGAACCAAGGGGCCACTGGTTCGATTTCCAGTCAGGGCACATGCCTGGGTTGTGGGCCGGGTGCCCAGTGGTGGGTGTGCAAGAGGCAACCACACATTGATGTTTCTGTCCCTCTCTTTCTCCCTCCCTGCCCCTCTGTCTACAAATAAATAAATAAAATCTTATTTAAAAAAAAGAATATGTGAGTTATTGAAGGTGATTTTGTTATGGGACTAAAATCTTTCATTCTCATCATGGCAGATCATAGGGCATATCCAGAGTCAAACAGCTGGGTTTAAGTGCCCAGCCAGATATTACTTACTGTGATATTTGGTGAACTTACTAATTTTTAAACCTCAGTTTATTCAACTTTAAATGGGATAATAATAATGCCTACCATAAGGCTGTTTTGAGGGTTAAATGAAATGACAGGTGTATACACTTTTCAGGTCGGTGGCTAGTGTACATAAGATGCTCAGTAAATGATAGCAGCTACTGTGATTGTCATTATTCTTACTCTGATTTTATTTTTAAAAAATAACTATCTTTAATTTACATGCTTTTGCTATTCTTAAGAAATTAAAAGCAACATTTCCCACAGTTGATCTTGATGTATGTAATAGCATAGTTGAAAATCTCTGATCATTTCCAGTGATAATAGATTTTACAATTTGGATCCTCTCTCATGGAAGTATCATAAAAAGGTTGATGAAAATTAAAAACATCTGTTTAAAGGAATCATAGAGATTTTTAAAAAGAGCAAGAATTACAAGGTTAACATCTTTATTAAAGAGGAAACCCAGAGAGGTGAGACGGGCCAAGGTTATACCCCAATAAACCTGTAAGCTTTGGATTAGAACCTTAAGGGGCCAACATAAGGGTGGACTACCTATGAGGACCAGAACTCAGGCTCAAGTCTTAAGTCTGGAGGAAAATGAAATCATCCTAGGTGTCACATTAACTATATTTTTTCATATATAAGTCCAGTATACAATAAAAAATAATCAGATATCTGAGGAGACAAAATAACTTGATCAAAACAAATAATAAAGAGTACAAAAAGGGTAAATATACAGGTAAATTAAAATTAAAATTGACATTAAAAACAGTTATGACAGTTAAAATGTATAGAGACAATTAAAATATGATCTACAAAACAGATGCAGAGTACTTGCAATTTTTCCATGGTCTTTGTGTTGCTTTGGAAAAAGTTAATTATAAAAGATTAATTTATGTAAGACTTTAATAAACAAGGATTTATATTATAATTTTTAAAATAAGGACTAAAGCTAATAGGGGAAGGTAAAACTTGAGTAATTTTTTAAAAGCCAAGCCAAGAGGGCCAAAAAGGAGATCAAAGGAGCATAGAACAGACAAGGTGAATGGTAAACATTTGATGGTAGATTTGAATTCAAATATATCAATAATTATATGGATTTAATGGAATAAATGTTTCTTCCAGTTGTCTGAATAGTATTCAGCTATTTGCTATATACAAGCTACATATCTAAAATATGCATACACAGAAAGATTACTAGTAAAAGGATCGAGAAAGATGAGCAGTCTAGTGTCAACCAAGGAAAAGGTTATGTACCTGTATTGAAATTAGAGTGTAAGTGCTAATAGATAAAATGTGTCCATTCCTAAAAATAAAAGATTCAATTCACTAGAAAGGTATAACAGTTCTAAATTTGTTTATTTAATAATATATACTCAACAATATATAAAAAGCAAAACTTGGCAGAACAAAGAGAAAGGGATAAATTTGACAAACTTGGGGAATTAATAGGGGAGTGTAGGACAGTAATTAGATATAAGCTCGACATATACATAACAATTGTTTTTCTGTATACTATAAAACTTAGAGGATGAATTTTTTAGTGTACCATTTTTAGTAGTGTCTTTGAAAAGAACTTTTTTAAATATTTTATTTTATTTTTTAGAGAGAGGAGAAGGAAGAGAGAGAGAGAAACATCAGTGAGTGGTTGCATCTTGTGTGCCCCACACCGGGGACCTGGCCTGCAACACAGATGTGTGCCCCAACTGGGAATTGAACCAGTGACCCTTTGGTTTGCAGGCTGGCACTCAGTCCACTGAGCCATACCAGCCTCTGTGTGTGTGTGTGTGCATGCATGTATGTATGTATGTATGTATATATATATATTTTAAGCAAAAATCTAGGAGTAAATCTAATAAAAGATATCTTTGGCCTTTACATAAAGTTTTAAAACATTATTGGAAGCAAAAAGATCAGACAAAAGAAGGGACATATCAGATATGTTCATGGATTAAAAGGCACAATATTATAAGGGTGTTTGTTAGCTCTTCCCAGTTTTATCTCCAGAATCCGTGCTGTTATCAGTCAAAACTTGAGTAAGTATTTTTGTAGAAAGTGACAAACTGATGGAAAATTTTTTTCATTACAGTAGTTTTATAGTTGACAACCAATAGGATATGTCCCTGTACTGTGTGTTTGTATTTCTTGATCTGGTTAGGGGACACCTGTGTCTATAATAATTCATTAAGATGCATGCATTATGCACTTTGCTATATGTGCTATACTTAAATATTGTTTTAGTACATCTCTTTTGTTTTAGAATTTTATAGTCATTTTTACCTCAGTTCATTTGGGTATTATCTGTTATAGTTATTTTACATTGGCATCTACCTACTTCCTAAAATCAGAAATGTTACTTTTAGATAACATTCATTCTTATGAACCTTTTTCAAACTAGGACTGGGAACAAAGATGAGATGTCTTATATATCCTCAAAAAAAATTTTTTTTAAGATTTTATTTATTTATTTGTAGAGAGAGGGGAAGGAAGGGGGAAAGAGAGGGAGAGAAACATTAACGTGTGGTTGCCTCTTGTGAGCCCCCAACTGGGTACCTGGCAGGCCATGTGCCCTCAGTGGGAATCAAACCAGCAACCCTTCGGTTTGTAGGCTGGCACTCAATCCACTGACTCCACTAAACCATACCAGCCAGGGCTATATCCTAAAAAACTTTTTAACGAAACTTTTAAAATAAAACTTAAAAAAAAAACTTTTAAATAAAATCATCAGTGTTGTAATTCATTTAAATTTACTTCAAAAAGCTTGACCATTAATTCTGTGTAAAACACTCTGAAATACTATGTGAATTACATAAGGGATGGGATATACAGGGCAGAAGATACACACTGCATAAACAATTACACTGCAGGACACTGAGATAAATACCAACGTATGATATACATAAATTGTTGTAGTACTATTAAGGTAGAGAGGAACTCTTGAAGGGAGAAGAAATAAGAAAAGTTCAACCCTGGCTGGTGTGGCTCAGTGGATTGAGCACCAGTCTGCAAACCAAAAGGTCGTCAGTTCGATTCCCAGTCAGGGCACATGCCTGGGTTGTGGGCCAGGTCCCCAGTTGGGGACATGCAAAAGGCAACCACCCATTGATGCTTCTCTCCCTCTTTCTCCCTGCCTTCCCCCCTCTCTAAAAATAAATTAATAAATAAAATCTTTTTTTAAAAATAAGAAAAGTTCATGAAAATGGGTTTATTGAGGGGAAGGGCAGTCAGTCAATGCAGAGTTATGGAATTAGGGTACCGTGGAAAGGGAAAGACGACCCATCTGAGAAAATAGGCTGGTGCCAAATTGTGGAAAGCTTTGAAAGTCAGGCATAGGGAGTTTAGGTTTTATGTGTCATGAAGTTATTCAAACAAGCATTAATATATGTGACTTAGGAACATAATTGACAGCATTGTAGACAGTGGATTTGGTCGGGGAGTGACTGAAAGTTAAGAAGTGCAGTTGGAAGGCAGGAGTACACATGAAAGGTAATAATCGCCTGATTTAAGCATTAACAATAGAATGGATTTCAAATTTGGGAGATTGGGTCATGTGTGGCAGTGCAAATCACTGAATAAGAAAAACTATACTAAAATATGAGCTTCCCTTTTACAGTATAAGCTCTTTGAAGGCAGGGATCTTTCTCTCCCGGGCTTAATGCCGTATTGCAAGTATCTAGAATAGTACCCAGTGCTTACTAGGTGCTCAACAAATGTACTTTATATTGAATAAATAGGTATAAAATAAAATCTTTGAAAAACCCTATGGGTGGTTGGGGGAGGCAAAATAATCTGTTCCTAACATCTGAGTAGTATTTGTGACTTCTGATGAAAAATGACCTAATCTATGTATAACTTTTTCTTATTTTGTATAATACAGTTGACCCTTGAACAGCATGGGTGTAAACTGTGAGTCTACTTCTTTGTGGATTTTTTCAATGACTATTGTAAATGTATTTTCTCTTCCTTACAATTTTTTAAACATTTTCTTTAGCTTACTTTGTTGTAAGAATACAATATACAGGGTGGGACAAAAGTAGGTTTACAGTTGTGAATATGCAAAAGATTTTATTCTTATATTGTTTATTAATTATTATATTATTTTCCATACAAACAACTGTACAATAATAAGCAATAATACAAGAATAAACTCTTGCATACTCACAACTGTAAACCTACTTTTGCCCCACCCTGTATGTTACATATAACATACAAAATATATGTTAACTGACTGTATTATCATTAAGGTTTCCAGTCAACAGTAGGCTTTTAATAGTTAAGTTTTGGGGGAGTCAGATGTTAGATGTGGATTTTTGACTACAAGGGGGTTGCACCCCTAACCCCTGTGTTTCATTCTGAACATCAGTACATCTTTTTAATTTCCCCAGCAATTAAAACTCCATCTACTCCTGGCTTTTTAAGCAATATTTTAATTTGCTCTTTGCTTTTAATTTAATTTAGATAAACAAGCACAATGAATGATTAAAAATATGATTTGTATTTTTGTATTTAATATATACAAACATACTTATGATCTCTAGTATATCTGTAAAGTATATTTTGATATAAGGAAAGATTCCTTATTAAATAATAAATTAGAAGTGAAATAGCATTTGTAAACTGCTTTTCTTCTTCTGATTTTCTTATACAGGTATCATTTTGTCCCTTTGATGTCTTTTTTACAAGCAAATTTTGCTTAGCAAGTAGCACAAGCTACTGGTTTCTTTCATTTACTTTACTCCTGTTTTTTAAAAAGTTGATCAGATGCGAAAAAAGGCTTCTGTGGCTACAGAGCTTTCTAAGATTGTACCTTCTAAGCACTCTTCTGTTACATATAATTTCCAGAAATCTATTAACAAATTTATTTTAGTTTCAGCAGCAATGGTATTTCCTCTCAGAAGATTCAGAACAGAAGTGACCCAGGAACGTTACTTAGTAGAGGAGATTAATTATGCTCAGAGTAAAAACAGTAAGCTAATGAAGGCAGCATGACTACTGTTTCCCTCTTTTTTATTTTTATTTTTTAAATTTTTTTTACTGGCTCTAGAGAGAGGGAAAGGGAGGGAGAGAATCGTTAATGTGAGAGAGAAACGTCGATCGATCACCTCCTGCATGTGCCCTGACTGGGAATTGAACCTACATCCCCTCAATTTGCCAAATCAACTGAACCACACCAACCAGGGCTACTGTTTCCCTCTTTGATTGCATCTCAGTTTGGATGAGTCTAAATTTCCCTTAATAATGATCTGATCCAGGTCTAGACAGACCAGGGAACAGCACTTTTTCTGGAAAGGACCAGATGGTAAATATTTTAGGCTTTGTAGACCGTACAGTCTCTCTTGCAGCTTCTCAGGTCTGTCATTGTAATGAGAAAGCATCCAAGAACAGTGTGTAAAGGAATGATGTGACCATTTTTAAGTCAACCTTTATTCACAAAAACAGGTGTCAGACTGGATTTGGTCTGCAGGCTGTAGTTTGCTAATCCTTGCTCCTACTCGTGGGTTGAAGTAGTAGAACATCAGAAGCAACATGTTGAGCTTGGGAACCTTAGTGAACTAGCCACTTTCTAAGGACTTTCACGTGTCATGTTGTGTGTTTGATTTGTTTACCAAGAAAGGGTGACCTCTTTTCTGGGTCATAATATTAGACTTGATGCGATGTTTTAGAAGAGACTATAGTTGTGCAAGTACTTGAGTGGTCTAGAAAACCATCAAGGGAAAGAAACACTTTTCATGAAGAGTAAAGTAGAAGAATTTTTCCAAATGAGCTGCCTGATGGCAACAAGATTTAGTTCCAATTTTATGTTTTAACCATTGATCTATGTAGTTATTAAATACTGGTTTTTACAACATTGCGATCCGTTTGAGAAATAATTTATGGATTAAGTGCAGATTGTTATAAACAAATTGGAAGGAGTAATGGGATCATTTCACTAGCCACCTTAGAATTATTCCCAGTGCTAGCAAAACATGATTCATAATTCTGTAAACAACCAGCTTAACAAAAACAGGAGCTTTGGTAGTTGATAATGAGAAATATATCTTGTACATGCTTCTTGTAGGCATGTACATTATTATTCATCAAGTTACAAGCCAAGCCAAAAATTAAAGAGTCATTTGTAAATGGTATGTGCCATTAACGATTTATAAAGTTTGTTCTAGTTAACAATAAAGTTAGAGATTGAGTCCCGCGAGAATTTACCAGTCCCAAATAATGTGATATATGAATAGCTTTGACACTAGGTGGAGCAGTTTCCTGGAGAAAGGCTTAACAAGCCGCCTCTGTTCCTTTCAAATACGCCCAGCTCCTAGACAAAGACCTCTGAGAACAAGCACTGTCAACAGTCATTTTATAATTTTAAAAGGCACCCAAGAATTAAGCTATAAATAGAAGGATGAATATATTTTACAGATAACTTTTGTCTTTGGCATGTGTTTTTCCATCACTTTTGGGAATCAAATAGGAGGCATTTTAAAGCATTAGAGTTGTCCTATCTACATGCTTTTGGGGTGTAGAAAAGTTTTAGAACTATTTAATTACATTGTAGAATAGATCAAGTTTTATTAGAAGCTATAACACCTTTATTATCTAAATGATACTTATGAGTCATTTGTTCAATATGACCATTTTAATAGAAAAAAATTGGCCCTTTGTTATAAAATAAACACAAAGAAAGTTGTCAGATATTTCCCCTGTTTAATATTCAGAGGCAGTTTCTACTTTAAAGTTTAGAATTATTTCATTACTAAAATATGTGGTAAAAATTGTACATTTAAAAAATCTGACCTCTTGATTGCTATTGAATATTTATAGAATACCTCTGTATATAGCACCCTGTTTCCTTACTTTATAGTGTGTATATAGTACTTTATAAACTACCATAAAGCTAGTTTTTCCTTAGGTATAGACATTTATTATACTTTTTGACTCATGGTTATTTATTGCCTGATGTTTTTTTGGATTTTATTTTTTTTGAAAACTGCATGTATATGGATTGGAATGAAGTAGCGTGGTAGTTTCAGTAAGAGAAATATTATAGTTAATTGTTTAGTGCGACCGAGTGGAATAAACTCTTTTAAAAAATTGTTAGCCAACCTCTTTACTTTTGTTTTCAGTTTGACTTCTGATTATTGCTTCATTGCGCACCTGTCTGTGCCTCTGTAAGACACAAAAGGGAAGAGATTGCCAAAAGTGAGACTCTGGCGTGACTTGATATTGCTGTATATAGGTATAATGATTCTGGCCATAAGCATGCAGTGACTCAGGGCTCTTCCGGGAAGACCAACAGGCCCTTCTTAGAAAAGGTCTGTTTGCCCTTTTTTGATGAGTGCATGATCTGCTCTTCGCCCTGTCGCCCTGTCCTTTCCCAAGGAATGACTCATGTATTAACTCTTTTGAGCATCACCACATCAAAGAAGAAACCAAGGTCTCCATGACATGGGGCTGGGTTTTCACCAAACAAAAGGGGTATGCACAGACTGGATAACTTCCTGCCCTTAAGTTGCTATTTATTAACGTGTGTTCAAAGTAAAGCTGAGATACAGCTTAGCTGAAATCTGTTCTATTGGATATATGTTTGAAACAATTTATAACCTTTTTAAAAACTCTCTTTGTATTTGGCTAATTTCTCCTGAACACTTAACTTTAGGATTAAAAGTTGCTCAGGTTTAGAGGAAAAAAGTGAAATATGTATTTATTTATGGATTGATTCAGTATAATAAAAATGACTTGAAAGACAGGTCCTTATAACTTGGAGCATGAATGGATAGAGTTTATACATTTTTGTATTGGTTAGCAATTTTATACTTCTCATAACACTTTTACTATATAATCTCATATATTCTTGCTCTGCTGCCTGGATTGTGCAGGCATTATCATAGTTGTTAATTATTATTACACTTTTCGTCAAGTGAGGAATGTGAGATAGAAGTCTGATTACATCTAGAAAGTTACTAATAGCTTCAGAAAACAAAAAGCAACATTAGCCAATGCCCAGATTACTGCTTTTTGACATACTGTGCTGCATTTTATAGAGAGGGAATAGAAACTTAATTTGTAAACTTGGAATCTTTTTCACAAGAAGAATATAAACACTAGTTGAATTTCTCAGTACCCATTTGTAATCAATAGTTTATTTTATAGCTTTCTAGAATTTGCTGTATACCATAACTTTAGATAAGTTTTCTGACTGTAATAAGAAAAGCAATGATTAAAAGAATTTGAGGAGTAGAATTCCTGTTTGTAAAAGCATTTCTAAAGTTGGAATTAAAGAAAACAAAGGTTTTGCAAGTCATACACACAACCATTTGTCATCTTTCATTTATTTATCACCAAGATATTCCTAATGAATCACATTCCAGACTAACCACTGACTCCTTTTGTTCCTTTAGTGAAGGAGTGTGGCAAACAAATGTTTTCCCAGTGAATCAGCACAAGATTCTTGATTTTATTACCTTTGCCCTAAACTTTCCAGACAAAACTAATTGGAAATTTTGCCTTTGGGATCTCACTTGACTTCTGTGTATGGATGATGGATTAGGCTATGAATTGACATTACAGATGTTATGCAAACAACTCCAGTCTTTAGGAATGTTTTATCAGTTCTGAGGGAGCTGCCTAGGGTGGAAGAATGTCTCTCTGTCTGCCTGCTCATCTTCCTTACAAAAACTCACACATACACATACTGCACCCTTAATGTGATGTCATACTCTTCGTCCTGGTTGATAATGAGACTTGGCTAAGTTAGGCTCATAATTAACTAACCTGACCATTTTAGTTTTTACTTTTTAAGAACTAAAGTAAAGCTCATTCATTTTCTAATGAAAAAACTGAACTAATAAACAAAATAGAGACAGGCTCATAGATAGAGAGCAGGACGACAGCTGGGGGACAAATTTGGAGGTGGAGGGATCGAGGAAAAGGGACTCAGATGTGGATGACAGTGAGTGTGGTGATTTCAGGGATGAAAGGGGTCTAAGAGGGATAAATAGTAATGGGGGAAAATACAATATAAATAAATAAATGAAAGAAAGAAGAAAGAAAGAAAGAGAGAGAGAAAGAAAGAAGGAAGGAAGGAAGGAAGGAAGGAAGGAAGGAAGGAAGGAAGGAAGGAAGGAAGGGAAAAGAAGAGAAGAGAAGAGAAGAGAAAAGAAGAGAAAAGAAAAGAAAAGAAAAGAAAAGAAAAGAAAAGAAAAAAGAAAAGAAAAGAGTCTGTGGAAAAAAGGACCCTAAAATAAATCCAACAGTAAAGTTCGAAAGACAGAAAGCATTTTATTTTATGAAGCAGCAATACACATAGTAGTTTGTCATTTTACTGATATAATTTTTTTCAGGGATTAAGGTATGAATATCCCACACTTTCCTTACAAAGATCTTACTATGTGTTTGTGGCACCAGGTCTTCCTTCTTAGGGGTTGTATACGTACTGCATCATCACCAGAGCACTACTTAGTACTTCTCTTAACTACCAGATTGGAATATTTTTGTGTGGTACAATTTTAGGAATGATTATTTTATTTCTTTGGAATAATTTTTAATTCTAAATTTCTCTTCATTAGACAGAACTAGTAATATATTACTGTTCTTGAAGCTAGAGTAAAAATCCCATATAATTGTCTCTGCTAATTTTTTAAATCAGTCACTATAAATTCTCTTTAACACTGCTCATGAAAGAATGTAAATTGTAGAAATGTGACCTAAAGTTTATCTTAAGAGAGTATTTTAGAACTTAAAATACTTATTCCACCGATACCAATATCTGCTCTTATTAGAAATCTTACCCCTGGTTTAACTATGGATTTGCTCTCACCCAGACATATTCTTGCCTGGCTAAGCACTACATCTTTTATTCTGGACAGGCAGAATCAATCCATTATGAAAACTTTGGAAAATATAATGTAATACAGCTCATGAGACTAGATGCACGAGGCTTTGAACTGAAGCAAAACCAGATGTTCGATATGTCACAAATAACTGAACTATCTTGTTGAGCTGACTTCACTTAGAATGGCTATCTGAATTACTCCCTCCCACCCTCAATAAAGGACCCTAAAACCTGTCACTCTGATGAGAGTATAACATTTAATCACAATCATAAAGTTCATCCTCCTTATCACTAAAGGGAACTTCCATTGACAGTAATTAGGAACTCAAAGGAGCTATGTATGCAATTAGTGAATGTTACTTGTGACCTGGTTGGTTACTAGAGAATTTATAGAGTTGCCTGTGCTGGGGAATAACAGTCTGGGCTGTATATAGCTGTCTGACTCCCTTTTATTACCATACAGATATTGAAGGACACTGTCCTTAGCTGGAGAAATGAATCTTTGAGGACCTTTATTTGCCATTTTTCCATAAGAAGTACTCTTTGTATTGATGTTTACTTTGCCACATGACATTCTTTTAAAATGAGCTGAGACTCATTTTATACCGCAGCATATCGCCTATCTTCGTGAATGTTCTGTGGATACTTGAATAGAATGCGTATTTGGCAATTGCTGGTTGGAGTGTTTTATGTTGTCCAAGTCTCCTATATTCTTACTGGTTGTCAGTTTACTTGTACTGTCAACAACTAAGAGAAGGGTGTTGATAATTCCAGCTATAATTGCAGGTTGGGTTATTTTTCCTTTCAGTTTTGTCAGTTTTTGCTTTATATATTTTGACAGACTGTTAATAGGGTGCATACACATTTGGAATTGTTTTGCTCTCCTGAGAATTAGCCCTTTGTCATTATGAAATGTCCTTATTCATCTTTAGTAATTCCCTATCCTGAAGTCTACTTTATCAGATACTAATGTAGCCACTCCATCTTTTTTATGATTATTTTAAAATCGTTTATCTTTTTCATTCCTTTACTGTTACTTTTGGGTCTTGATGTTTAAAATGATTTATATACGCAGGTACTGGGGCCTTGCTTTTTAATCCAGCCTGACGCTCTGCTTTTTATTTGTGCATTTGCTACACTTACAATTAATGCAGTTAGCAATGTGGTTGGGTTGTGGTCTACCCTCAAAATATTTTTCCCATTTATTTTTTATTCTTCTTTTCCTATCTTTTTTTGGATTGAGCATTTTTTAAGTATATATAATGTAACCACCTTACAATAGTATACTCCATTTTTCTCTCTCACACTTTATGCTGCTATTGTCATACATTTTACTTTTACATTTGCCATTTTTTTGCTCTAAACAGCTAGTTATTTTTTAAAGAGATTTTAAAATAAGGAAGTGTCTTCGATATTTCCAATGCTGTTCACTCCTTTGTGTACATTAAAGTTCCCATCTGGTATCACTTTTCTTCGAAGAATTTCCTTTAACATTTATTATAGTGCAGATCTGCTGGAACAAATTCTTCTGGCTTTTGTCTGAAAATGCTTTTATTTCATCTTTATTTTTGAAATATATTTTCCATGGATTCTAGATTGACAGGGTTTTTTTTCCATTAAACATTTTAAAGAAGTTATTCCATTGTATTTTGGTTTTCATTATGTCTGATAAGAAGTCTTATCTATATTTTCCTGTAGATAGTGTGTTATTTTTATTCCCGCTGATTGCTTTTAAGATTCTCTTGTTATTACTGAGTTATAATAATTTGATTATGATATGATTATGATTTGTAGCCATTTGATATGTTTTATTTTCTTTGTCTTGATCCTGACTGAGGCTTGTTGAGTTTCTTAGGTTTGTGAGTTGGTGGACTGAAGTTTTTCATCAGATCTTGAGAATATTTTGGCTATTCTTTCTTCAAGGGTTTTTTTGTTTTGTTTTTTGTACACAGCCCTCCCCCACATATACACCTTTTCTTTATCTTCCTAGGATTCCACCCACATGCTGATTAGACTGGCTGGTGTTATTTCACAGGTTATGGAGGTTCACTGCTTTCTTAGCCTTTGCTCTCTGTTCAAATTCTTTCTGTTGCCCTGTCTTCAAGTTCTGTAACACTTTATCTGTAGTATCTAATCTGTTGATAAACTATCTAGTGCATTTTTCTATTCAGATATTATATTTTTAGCTCTAGAAGTTTCATTATTTTTCATACTTTCTGTTTCTTTCCTCATTAGATTTACATTTTCCTTTAAATCAGGGATCAGCAAACTAATGTAAAAGGCCAACAGTAAATATTTTAGACCTTGTAGCCCATAGAGTCTCTGTCATAGCTGCTCAGAATTGCCATCATTGCATAGGATTAACCAGAGACAACATGTAAATGAAAGCACATGGCCTGTGGGGCTGAAATTACAACTGCTGCTGTAAATCCTGGAACGTATTTATATTCACTGTTTTTAAGTTCTTGTCTACTAATTGCTTTGTCTCTGACATTTCTGGGTGTATTTCTTTTGACTAATACTTCTTCCGGTTATGGGTGACATTTTCCTGCTTCACATATCTAGTTATTTCTTATTGGATTCTGGGTATGTGGTGTTAAATAGTTGATTGTACAGATTTTGTTGTCTTCCTTTCTAGAGCATTCATTTTTTTGTTTCAGTGGGCAGTTAAGTTACCTGTGGATCAGCTTGGTCTATTTAAGGGTTTTTAAAAACGCTGTTATGGTCTCTCTTGAGTAGGTTTTACTCTAGGCTCTTTCCAAGGTCTTCCCTTAGTATTGAGTCTCCTCTCTAGCTGATCGAAGCTCAGGTGTTTCCCAGCCCTGTGTGAACTCTGGGACTTGTTCAGCTTACACTTCCCTGTTACTTCTTTTCCCCGTTGGTTGTGCTGTGCCTGGCCTCTTGGAGTCTCACCCTAGCATGCAATGCAGCTTTGTATTCCAAAGTCTCAAAGGGACCCTCATAGTTCCCTCTTCACTAGTATTCTGCCCCACAAATTTCAAGTATTCAGCCTCTCTGAACTCTGATGTCCTTCTTATCTCAGCAAGACCATGCTGTGCTTGAGTCCCTCCTCTTTGGACCACGGACTTTGCTGTAGACACAAAGTGTGTATACAAGTCAAGGGGCCAAGTCATCATAGGGTTTCCTCATTTGTATCCCTTCTCTCAGCCATCAAGTCCTGTACTGCCTGTGGTACAGTGCCTGAAAAGAATTGTCCCATATGGTTTGTCCAGTTTTCTAGTTGTTTGCTGTAGGAGTGAAAGTCTGTACCAGTTACTTTGTGAGCTGAGGCAGAAAACCCTCAGCCACAGGCCCGGATCTCTAGCCAACACAAATCAATACCAGCATGTCCCCACAAGAGCTGGAACACTGTGTGATTTGTACATTTTATGGTAGTTCTGTCCAGGTAGTCTCTTCTACTTTCCCTGTAGCTGTTTGTCTTTATCCCATGTTTCTTCATTTAGTGTGGTTAAAATGTGAGTCTTTCATATTTGATACATAGCTCTAAACAGCTAGTTAAAACCTACAAGGCCAAAGTAATAGGGCTTGTAGGTTTTAGAAAATACACTTCAAAGGTAGTTGAATATGTGTAACTTCTAAAATTCTTTTAATAAAAATGTTTTTTTTCCTTTGGTTTTTTCATGTAAACTAATATTTATTTCAGTTAAGACAATTATATTTAGAAATCATTAACCCGTAATGTTGAAAAGAGTTTGTGAGATTTCCCATCAGCTAACATAGTTTAAACTAAAATGTCAAGGTACAGGCTAAATGGACTCTTGAGAATGAACAAAGGACAAGAAGCTGAGTTATTTGTGTTCATTTTGTCTGGGAACCACCACATCTGCCTCTAAGGCTGAGTAATCATGACTTATTAGTGTGGTTATGGAAAGTATATATCAGCTTCGTTGTATGAATGAACTGTCCTATCTTTGGGGAAAAGTTCTCATCAGATGGCTGAAAATTTCCCTTTTTAGAGTCACTTAAAATTAACTATGAATGTGTTCTGTCTTTTTGGATAATGTGTTTAATCTGATGGGTTGCATATTTTTTCTGTTTTTACAATAGAAATGTAGTTTGTTCCTTTTTATATATCCCAGAAACGTTATTATCTTACTTTCCAGGATAGTTCAGTTTTTGTTGTGGAGTTGAGGGATAGACTGTCCCTGCAGTCTATAGGGCACAGTTGGATGGCAATATTATGGACAAACTTGAATTTTTTTTGTTTGTTTTACTTACTAGTATCACATTTCTCTTTTGTGTTTTCAAACAATAAAGGTGAAAGTTACAATTTTTTTAAAAACTGCATCTGCCCTGGCTGGCGTGGCTCAGTGGATAGAGGGCCAGCCCGCAAACCGAGGGGTCACCAGTTCGATTCCCGGTTAGGGTGCATGCCTGGGTTGCGGACCAGGTCCCCAGTAGGGGGTACATGAGAGGCAACCACACATTGATGTTTCTCTCCCTCTCTTTTTCCCTCCCTTCCCCTCTAAAAATAAGTAAATAAAATATTTTTTAAAAAACCAGAAGACTGCATCTGATGCTTAGCTGTAAGTGTACAGTGAAAATTTTTTCGCTGCTTTTTCAGTTATTCTGAATTCTCCAAACTTTAAACTTGGGAGTTTTTTTTGAAGGTTACAAAATAATTCTTTTTTCTCCATTTGTGAAATCTCTTATGTACATAGTATTCACAGTAACAGTTGTAGATTTCATGGCTAATTTGTTTTTTTAACACCTGAATTCTCAAAAGCTTTCTTTTAAAAAAACACTATAATTATTTTAAAACTTAAATATTACCACTTATGGATTGTTATGAATGAAAACTCCAGAAAAAGAGGAACCAACTAAAACTTCACATAGATTTTTTTTCGGTTCAGACAAACCTAATAACTACTTGATTCAGTGCTAAGTATATAACTTCATTTCTTAGATTTTATTTGAACAAAAATACACATTGCATTTAGGGAGAAATGTAGCTTAGATTTACAAATATCTTTTTTTCATATTAACATGCAACAAATAATTTTGTTTTATATTACCTTTTATCTTGATAGTGGTAGGAGTTCTGTAGTACCTTATTTTTATCACTGTGTCTTATGTATTATCTTTGAACCACAAATTTTCTATGTGATTTTAAATACAGAGACCCCTTATTGCATGTGTGTGTATATATATATATGTATGTGTGTATGTGTATATATAATTCTACAAATACAGTATCTTCATAACAATTGATGGCTGGAAATTTTTGAGGGCTTACTATATGCCAAGCAGTGCTCTAAGATGAACACTTTATATGAACTGACTAATTTAAACCTTACAGCATCTTCAGAATGGTATTTTATTACTCCCATGTTATAGAAGAGCAAAGCAAGACTCAGGAGGTAAGGGGCAGAGGCCACCACCTAAACCAGAACATCTGACTTTGGAAGTTATGCTTATGATCACTATGCTATACACTTTGTCTGCAATATGCTTCAAAGTGAATACTTGTACTGTGTGTGTTAAAGCAACATGTTAAGAATGTCCAACTTTTAGATCTTACGCCTCATGAGAACTTTGGAAATTAACATTGGATTTTTACTGACATATTTGATTATACTTGGAATTTTTGGATTTTAGAGCTGGGTAGACCATAAAATGAATCTAATTCTCTTGCCTTGCAGAGGAGAAAACTGAGGCCCAGAAAGTTAAGTGACTTGTCCAGGTTGCTTATTTTCTGACCCTTAGTTTACTGTTTTCTCAGTGATTCCTGAACTTAGCCTATTAGAACCTAACTTATCTGAAACTTTGAAGGAGCTGGTTTATAACATTACAGGTTCCTGCTCCTGCCTATTGAATCAATCTGTGCTTAGGAGACCCAGGAATTTATATTTTTAACAAACTCCCTGGTTGAATCTTATGTAGAAACTTCACCTTGGTGTACATGCATTATTTAGAAAACCTTGTGTTTAAGCCTTTATTGCATTATTAACCCATTTTAATCTATATGATTATTATTGATTTGTAATATTTCAAAATGAAAGGTACAAAGTAGCACAAAAGCTTTCACAGAAAAGATTACTTTAAAAGGAAAACTCACTGATACTGGTTCCAGTTGTTTTTAGGATCTCAGAAAGATAAGTGAGGTAGTTATTTCACCGACTGTTTTTAAGGACAAAAAGTGATATTCTGAAATTATGCCTAAAGGAATAGCAGCACAGGAAGTTTTTATCAAAGGGGATATAACCTTCTTACAAATGAGAAATAAGGATAAAATCAGAATCAAGCCAGAAATTACATGGTTTCCAGGGTCTAGAGTTGGGGGAGGGAGACTGAGTACAAAAGAACACAAGGGAGCTTCTGCAGTGATGGAGATGTTTTTATATCACGATTCATTGTTGTTATGCAGTTGAATATATTGGTCAAAAGTCATGTAATATAGGCCTAAAATAGTGACTCTTACATATAAATTATCAGTAAATCTGAATTTTTTTTTAAAAGTAAACCAGAAGGAAGTTCTGGGAAGGAATTTTTCAAATTACCATCTGTATCTTGAAATATTTAATTAAATAGGTTCATGTTCTTTAAAAGCTAGGCTTTTTCTATTAATATATAGTGATTAAAGTACTATTAAAATAGGATGTATATTGATTCCCTTTTCATTAATATTTCTAATCAGGTTTCTCGTATTTGTTTTATAGGGTCCACACATAGCTTCAGTTACTTTAGCTGCTTATGAATGCAATTCAGTTAATTTCCCTGAACCACCCTATCCTGATCAGATTATTTGTCCAGATGAAGAGGGCATTGAAGGATCCGTTTCTTTGTGGAGCATCATCTCAAAAGTTAGGATTGAAGCCTGCATGTGGGTAAGGTGTCCGTTTTCATATTTGTCCAAAATTAATCTGTCTGTATACTTTGCTGTACCAAGTCAGTAGATAATTAATTCATGAAGTCATCAGCTGCTTACTTCCAAGAACTGTATTTTGCTGTGTATAAAATACACTTTTTGCCCAAATTTTTGAGAGAAAGATAAGGGTGCACATTATAGTAGTACTAATTCCATATTTGTATAAATGGTTTTTTAATATATATTTAAATTCTTTTATTTATGCTTATGCATTAAAAGTGTAACTCTATAAAGCAATAATGATATCTGTATGTTAAAAAATAAATGCCGAAATTCCTTTATAATACCAAAAACAAATATCTAAAAATAAATAAATAAATACATAAATAATTGAATTTTAAAATTAAAACAAAAGACTTTTTTTTCCTGGAAGTTTGGGCCAAGAACATGTGTGCTCATTATACATGGGAGCACATTATACACAGCAAAATACAGTGAAACAAACCTCTAAGAAAGGTGCAGGTTTGATCCCTGGTCAGGGCACATGCAAGAATTAACCAATGAATTCATAAATAAGTGGAACAACAAATTGATGTTTCTCTCTCCCTTCCTCCCTTCCTATCTCTCTAAAATCAGTACATTAAGAAAAAAAAATTTTAAGTCAGTTGACTATATATTTTTTAAAAACATTAAAAACCTTTTAGAGCTTTTTCTGTTCTTTCATGGCATTCAGAAGGAAGACATGAAACCATAGGTACCATGAAGCAATTGATGTCAAGTAGACAGCAGCAGGGAAAAGTAGTATGGAAGATGTAACTATACTGCTTTGCAAAATTTCTCCAGTGTTTGTGTATTTGATAAACACATAGCAGGTGCTTATATATCAGTCTCAGACTGGTAAATGTAATGTGTCTCCCCTAAATTTAAATACTCAGTGTTTATGCTTAGAGGATTCATTTTCTTTTCTGAATTGTTATAATACTAAAGTAAGGTGAGACATTTCTTCATAAACCAAGTTTTACTGTAGTGGACTATATGGTTGCATGTTGTGATCTTCCTTTTAGTTGCACCAATTATCTTTTTATGATTTGCTTAAGTATATCTTGAGAATTCAATGGCAAATGTATTTTAACCCATACAAAACATTCTTTTTTTTTTCCTATATACTTAAATTCATTCAGGTACCTATCACTGAGTAGTAGTTCATTTGCTCAAGACTTCCTATTACCATTTGAATTCTTTTTTAATTCATTATTTGCATTTGTTAAATTCCATATTACCTGTGACTTTACTTAAGAGTTTCTTATAAAATAAAAAATATGGAACAGATTGCTTAAAAATCTTAACTAAAATGAAGGTGAATATGAGTACACTGCCCACAGAAGAGGCAGAGTTTTCAAAGACATTTAAGTGGTAGCAGTTATGTTGTGTTTCAAAAGAATTATAAGGGAAATGCCATACATTGAACTTGTTGAATATGAAAGACAGGAAAAATTGTCATGTTTCCTGTTACTCTTTTATAAACACTGGAAACAGATTCATTGTACTAGTGCCTTTGTTTTTAAAATTTGACCATATTAATCTTTTGATGAAAAATTTTATTAAAATAACAAAAGATACCTGGAACATGCTAGAAAGGGGCTATGTATATACACTTTGGTTTTCTTTTCTTTTTCTTTTTCCCTTTCAAAAATGACTTACACAGCTGGATTAACACCATGCCGATAAAGAAAAACTTCCATCCCAACTGGCAGTGGTGGCTGCCTCCTCTTCCACAGTACACATTTGACCTGGGTTCATGCATGCCTTAAATCAGTCAGCTTGGCTGGAGTTTTAAGTTCCTAAAAAACACAGACTGTACATTATGTTTATTACCCTTCCAGCACTCAGCATGAGGCTTTGCACATAGTACAAGCCATGTCAATAAGTACTAATTGGCCGAATGTTTGCTCTCCATATTTCCTGTTTTGATAACTATCTTGTCATGTAAAAAATGTGGCAGATACCAAGTTATGTTTAAATATGTTCCGATTGCTCTCAGCATTTATAAGGACAGTCCTTTCAACAAAAGGGTGCTAGGAACACAGGATACCCACATGCAAAAGGATGAAGCCGGACCATTACCTTACACCATGTACAAAAATTAACTCAAAATGTGTCGTATTCATAAACTTAAGAGCTAAACTATAAAACTCTTAGAAGAAAATTTAGAGAAAAAATCTACATGATGTTGAATTTGGCAATTGTTTCTCAAATGTAACACCAAAAGGTTAGGTAACAAAAGAGAAAAAGTGAGCCCTGGCTGGTGTGGCTTGAGCACCGGCCTGCGAACCAAAAGGTAACTGGTTTGATTCCCATTCAGGGCACATGCCTAGGTTGCAGGCCACATCCCCAACTGGGGGCATGTGAGAGGCTACCAATTCATGTATCTTGCACATCAATGTTTCTCTCCCTCTCTTTCTTCCTCCCTTCCCCTCTCTCTAAAAGTACATAAAATCTTTTTTTTTTTAAAGAAAAAATTGATTAATTGAACTTTACCAGTATTCAAACCTTGTGCATCATGGGTACGATCAAGAGAATGAAAAGACAACCCACAGAATGAGAGAAAATGTTATAAATCATATATCTGATAAGGGTTTAATAGTCAGAATGTTTAAAGAATTCCTATAACTCAATAAGAAAGCCTCATTAAAAATGATATTTCTCCAAAGATGATCATACAAATCCCAGTAAGCCCACAGAAAGATTCTCAACATCATTAATCATTGGGAACATGAAAGTCAAAACTGTAAGGAAATACCCCTTTACACACATTAAGATGGTTGGTGATTTTTCTAAGGAAAATAACAAGTATTG
Source organism: Mormoops blainvillei (assembly GCA_004026545.1). NCBI lineage: Eukaryota > Metazoa > Chordata > Mammalia > Chiroptera > Mormoopidae > Mormoops > Mormoops blainvillei. The sequence goes on from PVJD01001202.1 coordinate 251,402, forward strand.
GTGAAGATGTGGAGAAATTGGAACCCTTGTAGATTTCTGGTGGGAATGTAAAGTGATTCAGGTGCTGAGATTGGTGGTTTCTGAAAAACTTAAACATAGAATTACCTTATGATCCTTCTCTAATTTCACTCTTACATGAATATCCAAAAGAACTGAAAACTGTGACTCAGATATAAGTACAGATATGTGTACTTCACTGTTCAGTGGCATTATTCGTATTATCAGAAAGGTAGAAACAACAGATAAATGGATAAATGAAATATATATATATACACACACACACACATTTTATGTGATACTATTCAGTCATAAAAGGAATGAAATGTTGATACATGCAACAATACGATAAACTTTGTGAAAACCTTGTTAAGTGAAATAAGCCAGACATGGAAACACAAATATTGTATGATTCCACATATGTCAGCTATCTAGAAGAGTCAAATTCATAGAGACAAAAAATAGATTAGAGGTTACCATGTCTGTGGGAAATGAGAAGTTAATGTGTAATGGATACAGAGTTTCCATTTGGGTGATGAAAAATATTGGAAATAGATAGTGATGATGGTTGCACAGCATTGTGAATGCAATTAATGCTTCTGAATTGTATATTTAAAGATGGTTAAATGGGACACACTCATAAAAAGTCAGTACTACTGAGGTTGAAAGACCTGATTTAGAGTGTGTTGGACTTGCTTCTTACAGTTCACCCTTTCATAAATTTGATTCCATATGGTCCCCCCACCCCGGGGAATGTCTTACTTGATTAAAAATGACTTTTTTATTTAATTTGTACTCTGTAAATTAAAATATCTTTATAGCCTTCAATACTGTTATAAATATACTGAGTCAGTGAAATCATTAAACTATGTAGTACTTCTAATTATAAGATAAAGACCAGGGCCAGCCTCAGTTTTAGCTTGTTCACACAGGTATTTGGAGCATGTTGAAGTGAAGTGAGTTATTTTATATTGTTCATCAGTAGGTTACCTTTTTTCAGTTTGCACCTTTTTGATCTTCCACAATTTGGCTATATTACCATAGCAAGCTTCATACATTTTCTTTTCATTCAGAATTCCAATAATAGTTATCCCAATAATTCCAATAATAGTATCCCAGTACTGGAGAGTCAGAGTGAGTAATACTTGTCCCTACCCTCATGGAGCTTTACATTCTAGTCAGGGAATAATTATCATGGGAAAATGTATATGTAAGTATTATGGAAAATTATATATGTGTAAATATTTAAACAAAGTGTGGTAAGTGCTATGAAGGAGAAATCTACTATATAACACAAATGTTTCCTCATTTGTGATTCAGTTAAAAAAATCTAAGTAAAATGAGGAATAAAGTGAGGTAGAGGAAATACCAGCAGGGCAGGGAGGAGGAAGAGCATTGTGTGATGACTTTCAGAGAGAGGGCATCAGCTTAAAAGGGTTTTTGTTTGTTAAGTTCATGGTTTTGTTTTTGTTTTTGTTTTTAATTGTACTAAAACATACATAACAAAGTTTACCATTTTAACCACTTTTAAGTGCACAGCGTCCTAGCATTAAGTACACTCATGATGTTGCAGAGCCATCACCAGTATCGATTTCCAGAACTTTTTTGTCATCCCAGACAGAAACTCTGTACCCTTTAAACAGTAACTCCTCATTCCCTCCTCTCTCCAGCCCTTGGTAACCTCTGTTCTCCTCTTTGTGTATGAATTTGCCTATTCTAGATACGTGTATAAATGAACTCATACAATATCTGTCTTTCTGTTTCTGGCTTATTTTCTTAGCATATGTGTTCAAGTTTCATCCATGTTGTAGCATGTATCAGAACTTCATTCCTTCTAAGGCTGTTTAAAGTTGACCTCAAGGAGCTCTGATCAGTGTGGCTCAGTTGGTTGAGTATTGTTCCGCCAAGCCAAAGGTCGCTGGTTCGATCCCCAGTCAAGGCACATGCCTCGGTTGCAGGTTCTGTCCCCGGTTGGGTGCATGCAAGAGGCAACCAATCAGTGTTTCTCTTCCTCTCTTTCACCCTCCCTTCCCCACTCATTCAAAAATAAATAAATAGGAAAACTAGAAGCAAATTTTCTCTCTTTTTTGTCTGTAAAACAATTCTATAAAACAGTCCGATGATTTTACTAGAATTGGTGTGATTGTTTTTAAACATTGCTATAAGAGCCCTGAATTTCTCAGTGGTTTTACACTTATCCTCCAAACTTATGCCTTTAACTTCCAATTCATGTTTGTAGTTGGAATATTTAATTTAAAAATGATTTTGTTTTTAAAGATTATTAACATGCTGATAATACAAAATTACCGTAATTTCTCAGTAGTCATTATTTATGTATAAAATTTTCTTGTCTCCAGATTTTTACCATTAAAATTATGATTTCCTACATAGAAAAGCAAGATGCTGCTGATTTGCTTGTGAATACACTTGACAAAACTTTTTAAAAGCACAAAAATTAAGAATTTTTCTCCTCCCAAAAATCTTTGAATGAAATGAACAGTCCAGGAAGATATCACGTTGCTCTCTTGGTGTTGCGTACTACTTTGTGCATATTAAAAACTCCAGTCAAGAAGCAGGAACTTCAGGGTAATAATCGCCATGTAGTAGATGGTATTTAGAAGAGGTTTCTAAATTATTGCTTGACTAAATACCAATTGTCCTTCTTTTGCAGTGAGGAAGCCAGTCATTTCTTCCCCTTAAGTAAAACTAGGCTGACAGTTTTTAAGTGTTCCACAGTTATGTTTCAGTTTTTTGTTTTGATTGTGTAAGAATTATAAAATTGTTTTTGAAAGAACCATGAAATTATAGTACTTTAGTATCTAATTTGAGATAACTGGTTAAATAAAGTTCTATGTCTAGAATATAATATGTCTTGGGGGACCTGCTTGGATGACTCTATTTTCTTTTTATTTATTTGCATAAAAAGTAGAGTACTGACTTGTGATTGCCATTCTTATTCCTTGCTAATATGGGAAAACATGACAAGAGTTAAAATATAATAATGTGTTGATTAACTATAAGGCATTATGTAGCTCTTGATTTCAATTCATTATTACTTCCTTTTTAACATAAAGGAAACTTGTCATGAGTTTGAATCATGTGATTGCTTCTAGAACTATTGAACATTTGACTTGACTTAAAACTTAAGTTTTAGGAGAAGTTCATGTTTTAAATAAAATGTTGCAATTAACTTTTCTTCCTCCTTTCTGTTATGGAAAAAAATTAAGCACAAAGAATTACATAGTTAATTACAAAGAATTACAAAGTTGCCCAGCTTCAACTAATATTAACTCCTGGTTAATACAGTTTCATCTATACCCCTCCCTCACTGTGCTCTCACTTATCTTGAGGCATATCCTAGATAACATATCACATTTCATCTGTAAATATATCAACTGAAGGAATTTTAAAAACATTACCACACCTAAGAGAAATTAGGAATAGTCTCTTCAAATCAGTTAACCAGTTGTGTTCAAATTTTTTTGGTTGTATTTATTTCTTTGTTTTTCTTTTCAAATTTGTTATTGAAACTGGATTGCTTGTCAAGTGTAGTTTCCCATAGCCTGGATTTTACTGATTGTATTCCAGTTGGTGTAGTTTAAATATGTTTCTATGTTCCCTATATTTTCTGTGAGTTGATAGTTAGATTGAGAGGCTTGAAAAAAATTTCTTTTTGACTAGAAAATACTTCACAGTCTTGTGTATTTCTGTCACAAGATACAGTAGTGTCTGGTTGTCTTTTTTGTATGTGATATTAGCACCATTATTACAGAAGTTCATCATTTTATTAGGGGTTATAAAATGGGGGCATTCCAATTATTATATCATTTTTTTCTTTAGCTGTTGACTAAAATACTTTTATAAAGAGAAACTCCATTTCAGCAATTAGATTACCCCGAGATAGCTTTCATATAGGTAAGACAGGATAAATAATAATCTTTCATTTTGTGTACCAGTTTTACAACAGTAAGCTGGTTTTCTAATGTCCTCCAGAGTTAACTAACGTCAGGTTTTCTTGTTCAGCAAAGTATGATTTGTGTTTTATTCCTACATCCTTCTCTGTATGTGTCTGTTCTCCCTCCCTTCTCTCTGTGTTTAACTAACTATAGCCTTATTCTTGTTTCAGAACTCTTGTTTCACATGTGGGTAATGCAGTTTCACTTGGAGATCACTGATTCCACACACTGGAATATAACACTGGGAACACAAAATGTTCCAATTTGATAATGTTCTTTGGGGATTCTTTTCAAGGCATTTGTGGGCACAGCTGTAGGACAGAGCAAACAGAAAAGCCTAAAGTTACTCCTAGAACTAGCAAATGCCTTTTTCATTCACTGTGACTCAGGGCAGAAAAGAATGGTTCAAAGTTGAGAATTTTCCTAGAGACTGTATGACTCTTGCACTGTTACCTAAGCTGTATTTCAGCCATGTGAGTTTAAATCAAGGTTCTGATTCTTTTCCCTTTGTTTTCATCCTTATATCCAAGTTGGTTGAAAAAAAATTCTCTTCAAAAACAAGAATCCAGAAAGAGACTAAAACATGAGTCACTCAATGTCCTGAGGAAATATAAACATTTTTCCTGTGGTGAAAATTTACCCATCCTAATGTTAAGCTTTCAGTGGGCTTCCTGACCACAATTTGTTAAAAGTTTTAACTCTGCACAAAAAAGTTCTGCTGGGATTAGAGCAACATCCTAAATACCAGGAGATTTCCTAGAAAATATTTGTCTAATAGCTATACTAGTGAATGCTCATTATCAAATCACTTGAATATTTGAAAAGGAGGGGAAAACTGACAAAAGTAACAGAATATCAGTAGAAATGCTAAATAACTATCATTAATTTAGTGTCTGCAGTACACCAGGGATTGTCTGACAGTTTTATGTGTTTTATCTTGCCTGGCATTGTGTAGGTCAATACTAGGGTCAGAATTCAAACTCACATCCCCCTGATTATGTACTAGTATATGCTTTTCTCCCTAATATATAAATCTTTTTTTCTTTTTAAGATTTTACTTATTTATTTTTAGAGAGAGGGGAAGGGAAAGAGAAAGAGAGGGAGAAAAACATCAGTGTGTGGTTGCCTCTCACGTGCCCCCTGCTGGGGACCTGGCCCGCAGTCCAGGCACGTGCCCTGACTGGGAATTGAACCAGCGGCCCTTTGGTTGGCAGACCGGCTCTCAATCCACTGAACCACACCAGCCAGGGCCCTAATACATACATCTTAATATGTTTTTGGTGATAGAGAAAAATACAGATTTGATGTGTTCAGTGTCACTGTATTGAGAACAGAAGCTCATGTGAGTATTTTGGTTTTTCACATAGGGTGTTGGTACAGCAATCGGAGAATTGCCTCCATATTTTATGGCCAGAGCAGCTCGACTCTCAGGTGCTGAACCAGATGATGAAGAGTATCAAGAATTCGAAGAGATGCTGGAACATGCAGAGACTGCACAAGTAAGAACCATGGGGAAAAATGGAGTCATTACCCTTAAAGTGCTTATGATTAAGGTGAAATAGTTCATTGTTTCTCTGAAGAGGAAAACTGCCAGTGTAAAAACAAAATGATACATGGTTTGGGATAGAATATTCAGAAAAGCTGAAATATAAAAGTGATTATAACCTTGATCTTAGAATAGAGAAACATAGAAAGATTCAACAAGACAACTCAGACTCAGCTAAAACACCGTGCCGGAAAACCATGGTTAAATTCATGTTGCCAGTGAGATTAAGGAGCTGAAACATTTTTTGTTCATTATGTGTTTTATAAGTACAGTAGCTCCTCATTTAGCATCGTCAGTAGATTCTGTGACTTTAAGCAAAACAACTTACAATGAAATGATGTTGAGGGAAACAATGTTATCCAAGGACCTGCTGTTGTACCAAGCAGACCACTGAATAAATAAGGGGGACAAATAGTCTGTGAGTCAAAAACAGTAGGACTTCCAAATTAATATTTTGAAAATAACATCAACACAGTTTACCATGTTTAGATGAAATTATTTGGAAACTCCTAGTTAAGAAAGAATAATTGAGAGTTATCCTTTATTGGTGAGGGGAAAAGAGCTTTTTAAATTTGAGTAGAAACTGTATATCAGCCGGTATTTTAATGTTACAAAATAGGTGTTTTAGTGTTTGCAGGAAAATTCCTAAGAATATTACTAACTGAGTCTCCAGATTTGTTCATTAATCTAAGAAGTTGTTTGAAAATTGTTTCATTGTCGTGTTTATAAATACGTATGCCTGTGTAAATGTGCATACATTTTTTTGAGGAAAGAGTTCATATTTTTCTTCTCAGTGGAATCTGAGACCCAAAAAACCATTATCATGTTTGGTTGCGGGTGGGGGCTAGAAACCCATTTTAATGATAGATGAACTTTTTTTTAGATTTTATTTATTTATTTTCAGAGGGGGGAAGGGAGGGAGAAAGAGGGGGAGAGAAACATCGATGCTTGAGAGAAACATCGATGTGTTAGAGAAACATCAATTAGTTGCCTCTTGCATGCCCCAAACTGGGGACCTGGTCTGCAACCCAGGCATGTGTCCTAATGGAGTTGAACCGATGACCTTTCAGTTTGCAGACTGGCGCACAATCCCCTGAGCCACACCAGCCAAGACGATAGATGAACTTTTTAAAAAAGCGTTATTAAGTGGAAACAAGAGTAAGAATAATTAATAAATTTTAATTGAGAACAAATTTTCAAATATGACTCTAGAATACCTAAATATACAGCAACTGAATCAAAAAGGTACAGACATCTGCTCTGCATGGCAAATTGCCCTTGTATCTGCTTTGCCTTATCTATCAGTAGCATATTCTGTCTCTCTCACATCATAATGCTTATATTAAGGCTAAAAGTTATTTCTAATATAAACAACTTTTAATTAGTTTTAATGCCTTTTAAATTCCATTATCAAATTTGACCCTGTGTTTACTCTGAGGTGGTGTGGAAAATGTACCTTTCTTTGAATTTTATAGAAAACTGCAGATCTGGAAGTCGTTACCTCGCTAATTTTACATGCTTAGAATTAGAGCTAGAACCAGAACTCAGAATGCCAGCATCATTGAAACCATGCCCATCCATAGACATAGATGGCTGAGTATCCTCACTTTTGCCTCTTGCACACCCCCACTGGGGACCTGGCCCGCAGCCCAGGCATGTGCCCTGACTGGGAATCGAACCAGCGACCCTTTGGTTCGCAGGCTGGTGCTCAATCCACTGAGCCACACAGGCCAGGGCTAAGTATCCCCACTTCTGACAACTGACTCCTCTGCCATTTGTGGCACTAATGTATTTCATTTAACATCTTAAAAACTTTTTTGCATCTATATACAGTCAGCAAGTTGAAGTAGAAAAAGTCTAAGATGGCATGCAGCTTTAAATTTTTATGCTATGGCTTGGGTTCCAAACAAAGATGTAAGTACAATTCTCTGTTAATCCAACTAAAAAACTATGATTATTTTCCATTTTTACAGGTTTTTGCTTTGGAATTAACATTTTTTTCATTTGCATACTTTCTTCAATCTCTTCCCTCCTTTCTCCCATCTCTGTAAAGCACCTCTCAGTATCACCTTCCACTTGGTAACAATTATAAAATACCTAATATCAGTTATGTCTTTTTTTTTCTTGGCATCATCACTCCAAAGTCCTCCATGCTCCCACTCCAATCTGGACTTGGTTTTCTCTTGGTCTTCTGTACTGTTGCTTGTCTCTTGGTTTGGATCCCTTGTCTCTTTCATGATTTACTCTCAGTTTCGTTGAACTCGTTCTGCAGTAGCTCCCTGAGAAAGAATGAGCAGATGGAAAATTCTGAAAATGGTTTTCTCTTCATTCATACTTAATCAATTTAGTGAATATAGGATTCTAAATTGAAAATCGTTTTTCTAACTTAGAATTTGGAAGGCATTGCTCAATCATCTTCAGGCTTCTGGTGTTGATGTTGATGGGACGAATGCCCTTCTGAGTTCCCTTCGTAGGCTTTTTTTCTTCCTCTAGAAGCTTTGAGGTTCATTTTATGAGGTATGGCTTGGGGTTTTTTTTGTTATTGTTGTTTGTTTGTTTTGTTTCTTATTTTAAATTCTGCTAGGCACCCAGACAATTTGTCAATCTAGAGTCCATTCGTTCTTTTTTTTTCTCTGTCAATTTATCCTCTTTAGCCTCTAGTCTTATTTTTTGGAATTCTTACTATTTTGATGTTGGGCCTCCAACATCCAACATTTTAATATTTTTTAAATCATTTTGTTCCTAATATTTATCTACTTTTCCTTTGTATGTGATTTCTGCAACTTTATCTTCTAACTCTAATATTAAAATGTTTTTCCAGCCTCAAATATTTGTTTTTTTTGCAATTGGCATTACATTTCCAAGAAATGGTTTATCTTCTCTTTTCTAAGGTATTTCATTTCTTCAAGTTTTCTATTACTCCAGGCATTGTTTTTTCCCTTCGCCTGTTCCACTTCTGGTTAGAGGCCTTCCTCACAGCCTGGTGATTTTTGAATAAGGCACGTCAAGCTGAATGGAAGCTCTGTGTGTGGAGACAAGGTGTGGGGGTGGCAGGCTTCCTTATCTATTGGAACCTCCGTTTGCCAGTTCCTACAGATCTTTCCTTTGGGATAGTTCTGTTTCTATAATGATGAATACTCATTTTATTGCCTGGAGAATATAAATCTTGCAGCTGACATTCTAAAGTGAGGCTATGGAAGGGGAGTTAGAGTTCTCCATTTACCATGTCAGTTTTCATTTAACCTGCTTTGTGGCCTTTCTGTGGATACCTGTACAAACATGTCCAGAGCCCAGAACCTCTGGCTCACTTTGTGTCCAAGCAGGGGTGTTCAACCTGCGACCCAAAACAAAGTCGTAAATTTACTTAAAACAGTATGGGTTTTTTGGTGATTACATGTTGCAGTATATTTAATGTGTGGCCCAAGACAACTCTTCTTCTAGTGTGACCCAGAGATGCCAAAAGGTTGAACACCCCTGGTCTAGAGGCTATATAGTTGATACCTTCTCTAGGGATAGGGAAGGAAGATACCTGGCTCTGCTAAGCAGGAGTGGGACCTGGGAGGTCACTTTTTATACAGCCTCCTGTTTTCAGCCCTAACCCAGTCTCTTCTGCAGTTCTGCTGAAGATCCTTTTTGGAGTTCAGTGGTGAAAATCGCTTTGCTTCTCTTCCATGTCTTCCACTGCAGGCTCTCATGTATAATCTTTTCTTCCACTGGCCCTGTCTTCATTTATTAATGCTAGTTTCATCAAAGGGAGAGTTCATGTTTCTATTTTGGGGTTATTAAGATAGGGGGTTGGGGATGTTATAGTTATCTATCTTTGAGAAACAAACAGCCCAATATTTAGTGGTTTAAAACAGCAAAGTTCATTTATATGGCACACATAATGCAATTTGAACAAATGGCTTGGCTATAAATTGGAGGATCTACGTCCAGGGTGGTTCACTCCCATGACTGACAAGTTGATTCTGGCTTTTGGCTTGGAATTGGCTGGACTGTTAGTTTTGCGCCCCAAGTTACTATGCTTGGGGCTTCTTGGGCTTTTTCATATTGTGGCACCAGAGTTCCAAGAACATGTGTTCCTGAGAGAACCAAGTGGAAGCTACAAGGTTTCTTATAAAATAATCTCGGAAATCCCAGTCCTTTGCCACATTGTGTTGGCTGAGGAGATCACTAAAGCCAGCCCAGATTCCGAGAGGGGAGTTAAACTCCACCTCTCAGCGAGAGGACTAAGCAAGAATTTGCAAACATCTTTAATCTACCATAGGGCAAAGGTCTTATTCCATCATCTTGAAATGGGAAACGTTCCATAATATCATTTTTAATAGGATGGAACATTGACAAACCAGAACTTCTCTCTAGGAGAGGACTGAGATGGTAAATGATCTTAAAATCATGTAATATGAGAAACTCTTGAAAAGAATTTAGACATTTCCTTACAAAGGTGAAGCGATAAGCATGTCAAAAGTGCAAAAAGTTGTCTTGCCTGTAGCAAGAGGATATACCCATGCTGACAAACTCCAGAAGTAAGCTTTGTCTTCTGATTGATGGATAAAAGTTTTCTGAGGTCCAAGCTGCTCAGTATTAAAAAGAAACTTTCTATTAATTTTAATTGTATACAGATAATATTGCTATTTCAAAAAGAATGAGTGTCTTGCTCTCTAGGTGATATATTTCATGGATCCATGCAAAGCGTTCCCTGTGTTGGATAGAACATCTGCTGGGTGACTCATTCATTATTTGTAATTTTTTGATTCTGAGATTATAAACAATACATTCTATAAACTTGTTTCCATCCAAAAACTCAACTTCCAGTAAATTATACTTCATTTCATACACATAATTTGAGCTCTTGAAGATTTTAGAGTCTTGAAGCCTCTTGATCTATATCTACCATTGGGGTAATAATCTTTTTCGTTCCTCTGTTTCAACCCTGATAATTTTAGTTACTTTTTGGCTGAATCTTTTCTAATTCTACCCTCTTTTGAGTTGTGGAAACAAAACTACACAAAAAGCTTCTGAAGGTTATGAGGTTTCGCTGTTTTCATCCTATAAAGCCAATATTTATAATCACTATTTGAGGTTAAACTATATATTTCTTATTCTCTAATTTCATATTTGCTTATATTGAAAAATTAAGTAAGCAAAGTATGCACATTCTGTTTCATGTTGTTTAATCAGAAATTATATACTCTTTATGAACATCTTATTTAAAATCTTTATTCAGTTCTTGTTGGTGTAGCTCAGTGAATTGAGCACTGGTCTGCTAACCAGTTCCTGGTCAGGGCACATGCCTGGGGTTGTGGGCCAGGTCCCTGGTTGGGGTCGTGGAGAGGCAACTGATTGTTGTATCTCTCTGCGTCAATGGTTCTCTTGAGCATCGATGTTTCTCTCCCTCTCTTTCTCTCTCCCTTCACCTCTCTCTAAAAGTAAATGAATGAATGAATGAATAAAAGCTTTAAAAAAAACTTACCATATTTATGCAGAATTGCAATTATGTGTATTGTCAACTGATTATGCAAAGTAGAAAACAACTAGCTGAAATAATATGATAAAATAGTAACTTATCCCTGACAATTTTGTGATCTTCCCCATTAATTTTCTTTCTAATCAATAAGAACTCTATGTACGAGACACTTTAACAAAGTGTCTTATTAGTACAGTCATGAAATAGAAGACATTTTCCCTGATGTGAATAGAAAACACACTCAGGAACACACACCTAGTGAGTGTCAGAGCCAACACTCAGCCCCCAATCAGTTTTCTGACTTTAGGATTAGTATTCTGCTTACCACACCAAATCATAGCACTATTTTCACCCAGGTAAATGCAGTAAAAACAAAACAAAACAAAACAAAAAACTAATTTTAAATGTTTCTTTTCTCCTATATTTGATTTGATTTTTCTTTTGTATTGCCTTTTATGCATTTTTATGAATTACCATCAATTTTGTGGCTTATTAAAACTTTCAGTGTATGTGTGTGTGATTATCCCTACATACTTTTACCCAGGTTTAGAAAAGGCGTTAATTTTATTTATTTTGCAGTTGAAGTAGGTAGAGGAAGAATGGTTGGGGAGGGAACTCTTACCCAGTTTTCAATATTATAAATTTTATGAGAGACTACTAATGTTTTAATTCCTATTCAAATTAGAGTTTTTTGCTGTGGCTTGGCAAAATAAGTTTTTTGGTTTTGTTTGCTCTTGCTAACACTATCTACTGTTACTGCATCCAAACAAGATCTGTTATACCTCAGCTGTTTTGATACACTGTTGTGATACATTATTGGTTTGGATTTTAAAGTTTTCACAATGCAAATAAATTTATAACAATTTAAGAGGATTTTTAAATAATTTTCTTTTTAAATCAACTATCTTAAAAACATTTTTTGTGTTGTCAGTAACAAATTTGTCTTAGGCTCTTTACTTCTGTTATATTTTTCAGATTTGCATATTTTTAATTACATAAGTGCATATAGTAATAAGATTGAAACATTCTAGAAATGTTAAAAGTAAAAAGTGAAAACCCACACATCTACTCCCCAAAGTAGGATAATAATTCCCTCATTCTAAGCTTTCTTTGAATATATAACTTTTTAAAATAAAAACTAGGATCACACCATACATATAAGGCTCAACTTCTTTTTTCACTTATAATAGGCATTTGATACTGATTTTTATGATTGTGCTCTTATTATGAAGTGACACAGCTCATTGTAGATGGCTGGTAAATATATGTATACTTAAAAATAATCCCCACATCCTTTGGTCTTTTTCTCTATAAATATTATGAGCAATTTATATTATATTTATTGTTTTGTGATTTGTTTTGAATATAAAATCACCCTTTGAGCATTTTTTCAGTGTCATCAGATATTTTCTACATCTTTGCTTTTTTATAACAACTTCCTGATTATAAAGTATGTTTCTTGTATAAAATGTTGAAAACATAGATAAACAGAAAGAATAAAACTTTGGTTCATTTACCAATTTTTATATTTAATATAGTTTTTAATTTTCTTATTGACATTTTTGAGGAGATCCCTTTAGTCATTTGCTGCCAATATTTCTTTCATATTTTTTATTATATGTTTTATTTTACTTTTTGAATAAGGAAGTTTACATTTTTTTCTTTATATAAATATCTTGGACTTTTCCTTTTGGAATAATCCCTAAAATTATCTTTCTGAACCCTTCAGTTATGTAGTAAATATTCAGCTGTATTCTCCTTTAGTATTTCGATGACTTTATTCTTTTTTTTAAGTATGTTTTATTGATTATACTATTACAGTTGTCCTATTTTTTTTCTTCCCTTTATCCCCCTCCACCCTGCACCTCCCCTCCTTCCAGCAATCTGCCCCCACCCCAGCCCTTTTAGTTTATGTCCATGGGTCGTACATGTAAATTCTTTGGTTTCTCCATTTCCTATACTATTCTTAACCTCCCCCTGTCTATTTTGTGCTTAACAATTATACTTCTTATTTCCTGTACCGTTTTTCCCCCATTCTCCCCCCTTCCCCTCCCTGCTGATAACCCTCCATGTGATCTCCATTTCTGTGATTCTGTTCCTGTTCTAGTTGTTTGCTTAGTTTGTTTTTGTTTTTGTTTTTAGGTTCAGTTGTTGATAGTTGTGAGTTTGTTGTCATTTTACAGTTCATAGTTTTGATCTTCTTTTTCTTAAATAAGTCCCTTTAACATTTTATGTAATAATGGCTTGGTGATGATAAATCCCTTTAACTTTACCTTATCTGGGAAGCACTTTTTTTGTCCTTCCACTCTAAATGATAGCTTTTCTGGGTAGAGTAATCTAGGTTGTAGGTCCTTGCTTTTCATGACTTTGAATACTTCTTTCCAGACCCTTCTTGCCTGTAAGGTTTCTTTTGAGAATTCAGCTGATAGTCTTATGGGAACTCCTTTGTCTGTAACTCTCTCCTTTTCTCTTGCTGCTTTTAAGATTCTCTCCTTATCTTTAACCTTGGGTAATTGAATTATAATGTGTCTTGGTATGTTTCTCCTTGGATCCAACTTCTTTGCTTTTCTCTGAGCTTCCTGGACTTGCATGTCTAGTTGCTTCGCCAGTTTGGGGAAATTTTCCTTCATTACTTTTTCAAATAAGTTTTCGATTTCTTGCACTTCCTCTTCTCCTTCTGGCACCCCTATAATTAGGATGTTGGAGTGTTTAAAGTTGTCCCAGACGTTCCTAAACTTCTCCTCATTTTTTTGAATTCTTGTTTCTTCATTCTGTTCCGGTCGAATATTTATTCCTTCTGCTCCAAATCTTTGATTTGAGTCCTGGTTTCCTTCACTTTACTATTGGTTCCCTGTATATTTTTCTTTATTTCACTTTGCATAGGCTTCACTTCTTCCTCTCTTTTGCATCCATACTTAATCATTTCTGTAAGCATTCTGATTACCAGTATTTTGAACTCGCATCTGATAGGTTGGCTATCTCCTGTCGCTTAGTTCTTTTTCTGGAGTTTTGACCTGTTCTTTCATTTAGGCCATATTTTTTTGTGTCATTGCACCTGTTACATTGTAAGGGGCAGAGCCTTAGGTAATTGCCAGGGTGGGCAACCCACTTTGCTGCTCTGTGGCACTGTATGTGGGGGAGGGGTCAGAGAGGGAGCTGTGCCACTCTGGGGTTTCAGTCACTTCCCTCGCTTCCCCCAAGTGGATTCTGCCCTTTCAGGTGCTGATTCCCCTGTGGGTGGGTTTGTGTACATTCTAGGACCCTGTGGGTCTCTCCAGCGGACTGTCCTGTGAGACTGGGAGTTTCTCTTGCCACTGAAACCCCCACAGGTTTTTACAGCCAGAGGTTTTGAGTCTTTATTCCACCATGCAGGAACCCTGGGTTGCATGGTCTGTCTCGCTCCCCAGTTGTTCCTACCCACTTATCCACACATGAATGTGGGATATCCTGGTCCACTAGCCACCTCCTTGCCCACCTGCTCCGCCAGTCACAGACTTGCTGTGTGTCCCCTCTGACCTGGCTTCCTATCTCCGTCCCTCCTACCAGTCTAGATGAATGTTTCTTCTTTAACTCCTTGGTGGTTTGGATTTCGATACAGTTCGATTTTCCGGCAATGCTGTTTGTTTTTTGTTTTTAAATTGGCTGTTATCCTTCTTTTGGTTGTGCGAGGAAGCGAAGTATATCTATCTACACCTCCATCTTGACCAGAAGCTATGACTTTATTCTTTTACTGTTAAATCTTTACTCTATTACAATATTTTACCTATCATATGATCATATGATGTAGGACTCTAACTTTATGTTTTTTAGGTAATTAGCTTGTTTTTTACTAACATTTTATTGTTATAAATTGTATATTTTTGTAAATAGTTTTTAATGGTATTTTAAAAGATACTATGTTTTCATTTATTTGCAAGCTATAAATTTACTGACATCCTTTTAGTTATATCTTACTGATTGTGATTTAAAAGTTCTTACAGTAATCAGTTTTTCACAGAAATCCAAAGGTTTATCTGACTTTGGTGTTGGAATTTCCTCATAGATATACATATTCTGTAAAACCCATCAAATTAAGTTTTACAGAAAAGTTGGGTCAACAGTAGCTAAACAGCAAATTAAGTAAAATGAATAATTATGAGTGAGTATTTGAATTTTTTGGCCTGAGACTTAGGTAGAAAAAATGTGTTTTTTATCCCTTTTGGTAGAATAAGTTTATCAGCAGGAAAAGTGAAAAAAAAACAACTTGGCTCTCTCTCATTGCTTTATCATGTGCTCTCCAACTAGGTTAAAGGGTATATGTGCTTTTACTAGGAAGTGGTTACTAGGTAACAATTTTAAAACTAAGTGTTTGCTTAAATTCCAGTTGTGACTGATGGTTGTATTTCATACTATAGACACTTTGATGGGGGGAAAAGATTATTAACACATTTACCTACATTCTGATTCCTGTGGTACCTAATTTATTTCATGAGTCCAGTATTGAGATTAGGCAGTATTTTTCCACCAAGCTGACTTCCTTTTGCTCTTGGCTTTCTACCATGTTTTCACTAGATGTCTGTGGGAGGTAGGCATGAATGCATGTAGCTTCCTATGACCTTGAGCAAGTCTAACATCATTTGTAAAAGTTAGGTCATCTGACTCCCTCTTTGCCTCCCTTATCTAGTCATTCTTCAAGGCCTGTTGATTCACAGTGTCTTCATATCTGCTCTGTCCTTTCCCTTCCCACTGCTGGCTCAGACCTTCATCCCTAGTTCCCTGAACATTTCCAGTGACTTCCTAATAGGGCTACTCTTTACTAGTCCTTTTCCCAATTTATTCCCACACAAAGTAAATTTAAAAACCTTTTATTTTAATTTTTCTGAAAAACACCGCTGGTCATAGAACTTTGCTCCTCAAAAATCTTCCCAACCCCTGGAAATTGTCTCTTGCTTTATCTTCCTTAGGTACTTATCATTTTCTATCTTTTAAAAGTATTTATGGACTTTTCTTATTTCTCCCAGAAGTCTGGAAGCTCCTTAAGGGGAGGCCTCAAAAATGTGTATATTTTCAACAATACCTGCCTGGTCTTGCCCTACTCATGAGGTAGATACTTTGAATAAAGTTAGAAATATCAAGTAAAAGAGAAAATGTAGCATGACGTGAAACATTCACTTAATATTACTCCACTGCAAAATAAAATGTAAAAGTGCAGTGAACAAAATTATTTTGTGTAAGAAAGCTTGAAAAATTTTGTATCTTTGAGTTCAATAGTCATCTGAGAGCAAGGGTTAAAGATAATATAGGAGACATCATATTGAACGACGTTAAGTAAAACAACATTTGTAAAATTCTATACTTTAGAAACAAATGAAGGTTCTTGTGGTAACTTGTTTATTCTTTAAACTGCATAACCAAAGAAAAAGGAAAATTAAAGACATTAGGAATAAAAGTTTGAAAAGTAAAGTAACTTATTTGTTTGATGTATCCTAAAAGATTAGGGCAGCCAGTGTTATTGAAGTAATGGGGAATGGCATCACGAGGGCAATTGTGGGTTTTTGTGTTTAAAGCTTACACAATAGAGTAGGAATGTTGTACATACTTACTTGAAAGAATATGGTTTGAATAAACGTGCTTTTCTAATGCCATCTGTCCAAATGACCTAGCTGCTTGGATTCTTTTTTGCAAAATGTTAGGTTGCTGACTATGCAAAACTATTTCTTATTATTCCTATTAATATAGGAAGTTGAGAATTAAGTCAAATAAGAAATTGAAATTTTTAAAAACTTCATCTTTTAAAAGAATGCAAGTTTTTTCTCCATATTTATATTGACTAGCTTGTCTTTTTCTTGAGTGTAATTCATGAGTCTGTTAGGTTAAATATTTTCTCAAAGGCTATTTTGTAGTTTCCTCATTTTTTAAATTGAATTTATTGGGGTGACATTGGTTAATAAAATTGTAGGTCTCAGGTACACAGTTCTGTAACACATCATCTGTATATTGTATTGTGTGTTCACCATCCCATGTCGTCTCCTTCTGTCACCATTTATTCTCCTTTACGCTCTTTACCTCTCTCACCCTGCTTCCCTCTGGTAATCACCATACTGTTCTCTGTATCTATGCGTCTTTGTATTTTGTTTATTAGTTTATTTTGTTCATTAGATCCCACATATAAGTGAAATCATGTGGTATTTGTCTTTCTCTCTGACTGGCTTATTTCACTTAGCATAAAACCCTCCAGCTCGATCCATGCTGTTGCAGAGGGTAAGATTTCCTTCTTGTTTATGGCCAAGTAATATTCCATTGTGTAAATGTACTATAGCTTATATATCAATTCATCTGCTGATGGGCACTTGGGCTGCTTCCATATTTTGGCAATTGTAAATAACACTGCAGCGAACGTACTGTTGCATACATTCTTTCAAATTAGTGTGTTGGGTTTCTTCAGATATATTCCTAGAAGTAGAATCACTGGGTCATAAGGCAGTTCCATTTTTAATTTTTTCAGGTATTTCCATACTGCTTTCCGCAGTGGCTGTACCAATCTGCATTCCCACCAACAGTGCACAAGGGTTCCCTTTTCTCCACATCAGCACCAACACTTGTTTGTTGACTTATTGATGATAACCATTCTGACAGGTGTGAGGTGATAGTTCACTGTAGTTTTAATTTGCATTCCTCTGATGATTAGTGACACCTAACATCTTTTCATACGTCTGTTGGCCATCTGTATGTCCTCTTTGGAGAAGTGTATATTTAGGTCTTTTGCCTGTTTTTTAATTGGATTGTTTGGGGGGGGGTAAGTTTGGTATTGAGTTTTATAAGTTCTTTATAAATTTTACTTATTAACCCCTTGTCAGATATATCATTGACAGATATGTTCTCCTATTCAGCAGGTTGTCTTTTCATTTTGTTGATTTCATTTTTTTTTTAGAGATTTTATTTATTTTTAGAGAGAAGGGAAAGGAGGGAGAAGGAGAGAAACATCAATGTGTGGTTGCCTCTCACGCGCCTCCTTCTGTGGGCCTGGCCCGCAACCCAGGCATGTGCCCCGACTGGGGAATCAAACCCGCAGCCCTTTGCTTCACAGGCTGGCTTTCGATCCACCGAGCTACACCAGCCAGGGCTGTTGTTTCATTTTGCTACACAAAAACTTTTTACTTTGCTGTTAGTTCCATTTGTTTTTTGTTTTGTTTTGTTTTCCTCGCCTAAGGAGATACTGTATATCAGAAAAAATATTGCGATGAAATATCTGAGATTTTACTGCTTCTGTTTTCTTCTAGGATTTCTATGATTGCCGAATCTAATGTTTAAATCTTTAATCTGTTTTGAGTGTATTCTTGTGTGTGGTTGAAAGAAGGTGGTCTAGTTTTATTTATTTATTTATTTATTTATTTTGCATGAATCTGCCCAATTTTCCCAACACCATTTATTGAATAGACTATCTTTACCCCATTATATGTTCTGGCCTCTTTTGTCAAATATTAATTGACCATAAAGGTGTGGATTTATTTCTTGGCTCTAAATTCTCTTCCATTTATCTATATGTCTGTTTTTACGCCAGTACCATGCTATTTTGATTAATATTATTCCTTTCAGTGTAGGAAATTGAGAATTAAGTCAGAAATAAAGAAACTGCAATTTCTTAAAACTTCATCTTGTGAAAGAATGTAATTTTTTCCTTCATATTTATATTGACCAACTTGTCTGTCTCTTGAGTATAATTCATGAGTCTGTTAGGTAAAATACTGCCTCAAAGGCTATTTTATAGTTCCTGGATTTAATCTTATATTAAGGGAGTGTTTTTTAGTGTCTGTTTAGGGCTGTGGTATTTAAATTCATTAAAATTTGCTTCTTAACATGATTTATTGAAGTTAAATCCTCACATTAAGTTTAAATACTATCTTTTAGTTTACTAGTTTGTATTAAATATTTTTAAGGCTGCACAATTTTTTTAGCTTAAGAGAATTTTTATCCTGTTTAGAAATTTCAAGTCATTTACATTATTTTATTAGTGAAAACACAGAACACCACAAAAAACTTGTCCATTGTAATGGTAGTTCTCATTCTTACGGCTAGTGCGTTTTCTTTTCATGCATTACCCAGTGAACAGCCCCTAGTACAAGGGGATAATTAAAGGTTCTTTTGATGAGAGAACATGTGTTTGATCATTTGAGTTTAGAGACTATGGGAAAGCATTTAATAATGATTATTTATACACTCAAGTGCTTTAACGTTTCTTTGATGCTATTCTCTGTTAAGCACATTTTCCTATGAAGTGTTCATAGCTGCCCACACCATGTCAATGCCTGCTGGTTTTTCCCCCTGTGAAGTATCTGTTCCTTTACATACAGAGATTTATGAAAGTGTTCATGGTGTGGATGACCTGAAACCCAACGGGGCTCATTTTCATATAATTTAGTGCCATTTGAACACTCTGAGTGTCTGCTGTTTCTGGGACCTGTTTTTGACTCTGTTGAACCTTTACTGGCTGTGGTTTGTCTGGCCATCACATGACTTCTCTGAAAATTCCCCCTCCCCTTCATTTCCAGTAAACTATTTGAGTAGGAGTGAGTCAGAGTGAAACCAGCTTCCCTGTAACCACAGGGCTTGTTAAAGAATTTGTCAACGTGGACTCTAGAGGGTTTGCATCAAGCTTTGCCTTAACTGCTATGGTTTATGTTGCCTCAGGAGTTCCACAGAAAAGCTTCCTGTTCTCATGATCTCCTGCTTGTTTGCAGAGTTACACTGATAAACTTTGCCATAGTGAACATCAGAGACACATGTTAAACACATTTCTTTATCATTTAAAGGCCATGTCAGGGCTACCAAGGCTTGTTGTAGTTTCTCTTTTCAGAATCAACCAACCACACCCAACAACGTTTAGTTTTTGAAACGGCAAGCTTTTTCTTCTTTCAGAGCTGGCTTATGATTTTACCACAAAGTACCATCAAGATTAAGTAATTTTAATTGGTCTCTTTTCAAGGATTTTGTTGCAGAATATTGAATAACTAGCAGAGTTAACTTTGGTACATAAAGGTCACCTACTTGCATTTGGTTCCACAAGAAAAGGTAGCACTTGAAGTAGTTCTGTAGCTGTAGTCCATAAAAGAAGCCATAGGCATGAGTCTGCAGGCGCTGATCTCAGGACACTGTGGACATCACTTATTCATGGGGTCGCCAGGAGTCAGAGCCAGCTCAGTTGCACATTACACACAGTTGTAATCTTTAAACATACTTAGCATGATTTATGGTGGAGTTCTTAATGCCTCGTTTTATTTGCTTTCTCAGGAAACTTTACTTTAAACTCTTCTCGCCGCCCCACTTCCAGACTTTTCATCTTTCTTTGTTTTCTGATTCTTCTCTATTTCTTTAACCCATTCTTACAATAGTGTCTTAACTGAACAAGAAAGAGTTATAACCTGATGCAAGCTACTGGATAAATGGTGTCTAGGAAACTTTCTTTTCCTTCCGCATTACTGAATCCATTTGTTTTTACATGTGCATTTCTATATTTAACTATGTCATCTTGGCAGACTTTTATTTAAAAAATACATTTAATGAATACTTTTAAATCCAACCTCCTCAAAATCATTTTTATTCTGCTTAATTTTTTTTGTAACAAAATTAGAGGAAAGAACAGAGTAAAAAATTTGAGCTAGCTATTCCTCACAGGAAAGAATACAAACTAATGGAAGCTTAAATAATTTGCGTATATTCTAGCAATGCTCACTCTCAATGATCAAATTAAAATAGAAAAAAATTGTTTTGATGAGGAAGCAATTCTAATTGAAATTAAATGTAGCCTGATCTTTAACAAACGACAATAAATAATGTTTGTTTTTCTTGTTAGTTTGCTTTGGCATTGGAATAGAACATAGTTTTGGTTTAATGTCTGCTTTTTTCTTTCATTTGCACACCTGCTTACAGATATGGAAAAAAGTAAGCAGGCGGTAAGGATTAGGTTACCTTTGTTCAACTAATTTAAAGATTTTTTTTCAGGTTTATGTTTCAAACACCTTTTGTAAAATACCTTTAGAAAGGCCTCTTTCATTGAAACTCGGACCAACAGACTGTGTACACTGTGATTTTGCAAATCAGTTAACGCACTAAAAACAAACGCACGTTCTGTTATAACTGCTGAGTGCTCCCAAAGTCCTGGCCCAAGATCAGAGTTTAATGTAAGACATGGATGGCAGGGTTACCATTATGCTCATCTCATATCACAAAAGGTGTTTTTGTTTCTAATTAGCCACAATGTGTGGTTTGTTGTAATAGATCTGTAGTTCTCTCTTGCTGAATATTTAAGGAAATTTCTCTTGGTAGAGTGTTCCTCCCATCTTCCTGTCTTGGTCCTCACAATGTAAAATCATGCGCTGTCATGCTTTTAAACTAAAGCGTTATGCAGATATATCAGGAAATGGGCCTGATAATCCAGTGCTCGCCTCAAAAGTAGGCAAGTAGGGGAAGAATTGAGGGTGGGAGGTGAGTGTGGGTGAGTGCGGCGGGGGAAAGCGGTGGCGGGAAAATGGAGACAACTGTGCTTGAACAACAATTAAAAAAAAAGTAGGCATGTACTTGAGACTTCTTGTCCCTTTCCCTGATATGGATCTGTATCAATTAATTTATCAAAACTTGTAAAAATTTGTATTTTTACTTTTTGAGGTAATGACTTCAGGAAATTCATAGCCTATTATTTAAAACAGTGCTTCCATTTGTTTAAATTTGCCTCTCATCCTAGTATTGGAAGAACTTTTAACACTTCCCCTTTCCTCTTTTTATAACTTTATATATTCAGTTTGTTACCTTTTCAGCCTTTCTAGGGAAGGTAACCATTTACTTTTTATTTCTAACCGCCTCCAAATACTTCGAGCACTTTAAATTTTTTATTTTTTCAGAAATCTTTACCTAATTCTTTTATAGCTTTACTACCATGGAGTTATCCAAACTGCACATGATTTTCCAGGGGCAGCTACATTACTGTACTCATGTTTTTCAGACTTCTACAACTACAGTCCCATTTGGCAATGCATTTTGCTAATATTTTTTAATAAATTGTTTGCTTCAATAAACTGTTTACTTGGGAAACTACTTACATTTCCCTTTTCTTTGTATCTTAAAACTTTTATAACTCACCATTTTATATTTAAATAAATTTTTCCTAAATATGTTATCTTAACACTTGTCCACCTTGAAATTTACCTGCCATTTTCCTCTTACACACTTAAGTTTACATGATTTTTTGATTTATTGGCATAAATTTGGCACTTATAATTTCAACTGTAGATTTGGAACTTAGACTCTCTACTCCTTTTTCTAAGGCTGTTTATAAATTTATTAAGTAGAATTGGTTCTGTCCTGGGAAAGAAGCCCACTATTTACATTTCTTATAATAGAGAAGATCTCATTTATCTTTATCCTTTGTTTTCAGTCTCTTAAGTTTCCTGTCCCTGACGGTTTTATAAATTCCATACTGACTTAGTTTTCATAGCTTTGGACATTTAAGTCAAGTTCATCTAAACCATTTTTACTTTTTCTTTCTTTATTCGCCCCCAGAATAGTATTGTTGTTTTACATACATACATAGCGGATTGTCATGTGCTTTTTGTTTTTTAGATTCCAGTCTGAATCTCTAAATAAATGTTATTTATGACTTACTTGTAACCAAACTACAATCAATTGTAAGGTGCTAAAAATGAGAAGTGATTTTTCCCCCCAGCATCAACTGAGATTTGCTAAATATACCCTTTCTGGTGAGACATGAGGAGATCACATGAGGAGATAATTGGCTTCAGAAAGGAAAAAGAGAGAGAAGAAAATAAAGTTTCATTACTTATATGTCATTTCTAATAAATCTTGCATACCCAGACATTTCTCCTGAGCATCTAGAGCACTGTTGTTCTTCTTGGGCTACAGACACCGTTTTTATTTTCAAATAGAGGCTAGGCAGTCACTGATAGGAGTAGAGGCCCGCCTGCCTAGGAATTACCACTAGGTTTCTTTTCAAAAGAGAGAGAAACACACACACACACAGAGGAAAACGAAGCAGCAAATACTGTCCAAATTTAATGCTAGTAACTTGGACTTTAATTTTATTTTTCGATTGATTTTTAGAGAGAAAGACATCAGTTTGTTTTTCCACTTATTTATGCATTCATTGGTTGGTTCTTGTATGTGCTCTGACTGGGGATCGAACCCGCAACCTTGACATATTGGGTCGACGCTCTAACCAACTGAGCTACCCAGCCAGGGCTTTAATTTGACTGAACTATGAAAAGGAGGAAGAAAGCACTGTATGCTTACCTGAACTTCCAGAAATACTTCTTTATTTTTTTATCTGAAAATGTTAATACTGATGATCAGCCCTGAGAAAACCTCCTGAGACCTTACTTCTTCTGTATCTTTTTTCCTTCTGGACTACCCAAGAGATATTTTATATATAATAGATTATTTGTAAGTTTTAAGATTAGTAGTGAGATTACCATTACTGGTATAAATAACTAAAATTTTTCTCTTATTTTCTGGAGACAACAATGTGTTCATTAAGATCAAGGATTCAGGAACATTTTGTAAAGTATATGATTACCTGACCATTATGCTGTATATCTGAAACGATTACAAAATACTATTGAATATAAACTGTAATTGAAAAATAAAATTTTAAAATAAAGAACTGGCATTCAGGAATAGTAATCTCATCCATTCTACCCTCTTGTGATTTAGTAAACTAGTTGGTGGCACTGCAAGGCAGATTTGATAAATTTTCGGTTCTTAATGCCTACCCTTTCTTCCCTCCTTCCTGCTTTATAGCTGACTTCATTCTTCAATATTAACATGTTGCTTTTCTCTTTTTGATATGAAAAACAAGCCCTGACCGGGTAGCTCAGTTGATTGGAGTATCGTTCTGTACACCAAAAGGTTGAGGGCTCGATCCTGGTCAGGGCACATGGCTAGGTGGCGGATTCGGTCCTGCGTTGGGGTATGTATGGAAGGCAGCCAGTCAGTGTTTCTCTCTGTCTCTCAAATCAGGTAAGGATTAAAAGAAAATTGTTATTTAAAGCAAAAACTAAAAAGAAAAAACTACAATCTCTTGTCCCCTGAGCTGTGAGATTGCACTAGAACTGAGATCATCATAATGTCTAACTAAGAATTCTGTCAAGATATTTTATTTTATTGGCTCTCAGGCATTTTCATCTTTCAGCACTAAGTACTATAACTTCACTCTAAACAATATTGTATCATAATCAGTTTTGTCTCTTATTGTGGTGATAAGTATTATCACAATCTTACAGGAAAAATGAAGAAACTGGCTCAGAGAAGTTTGAAAACAGTATAATCAGTGCTCTATCATTTTGATATCACAAGAACTCTATAGAATTGGTGTTTGTATTGTTTCTGTAAGCACTTTTCATCTTTTTTTTGTCATGCTCTACCTTGCACTATAGGTTTCCTGAGTTATTCATCATCTCTTTCCCCTTCTCTTTACTGGTTGCAACCCACCACCCACATACACACGCCAGATTATTTCTCTCTCTGTTTATTTCTCAAGGGAAAAAACTTGCTGGAACTCTCTTTCACTAGGTTCTTAGCCTGGCTTATTTCCTTACCTCCTTTAAGATTTTAATCAAATGTCACCTTTTCTGTCAGGCCCTCTCTGACCATCCTATTTAAAAATTATACCTTTCCTGCCACCCCATTCTGTAGTTCTCCCTCCTATGCATGAGGGTCCAGGTTGTTATCAGCTTGATTCGGTGTTATGTCCCCTCCTCCTACAATAGTGTTGGGCATGTAATAAACACATGATAGACATTTGTTGCATGAATGATTGGGCCATTGTGACCTCATCTTTGAATTTTTATTACCTTGCATATAGTAGCTACCAGCTTTATTTAGTTGAATTTAATAGTTTTTAAATAAGAATTCTGGGTTTTGGAAAAGATTCTAATTGTGTCTTCTAAAATTCTGTGAACAAAAAAACATATAAATGATATTTTTATAACTTAGCATTTAAAATACTTAAAGCTTTTCCTCTTGTTTGCATGTTTGAATTTTCTTAACCTTTATATGTTTGAGTTTATCAAAGCTGCTAATTACCATAAACACTCAGGAAAACCATCTGTAGTAAAGGAAATTCCTTTAGATTTTTTTTCTGTTGAAATTTATTATTAATTGGCAACATGGAAGCAATATTAAGAGTAACCCGAGTTACAATCACTTTTGAAAAATGTTTGACACTGTCTACTAAAGTTAAACATGCAGATGCCCTATGTGTATAGCAAGTCCATATGAAAATTTATACCCAACAGAAAGATGTGCCAAAAGACTTGGATAAGAATGTTCAGTAGAGTAAATAAAATTGTGGTATATTTATATAATGAAATACTACACAGCAACAGCAAGAAATTCATAATTGCTACATGCAATAAGTGTGGATGAATCACACAGACATACTGTGGAGCTTCAGAAGCTAGACATAAAAGAGGACTTACACTCAGTTCCAGTTATGTGAAGTTCAAAAATAGGCAAGCTACGTCTGTGATACTACAAGTCAATGATAGTGTTTATTTTGGGGGAAGTAGTAATTACTAGGAGTGCCACCAGTAGGGTTTCTGGGATTCTGGTAATGTTCTATATCTGGATCTTGGTGGTAGTTACATGGGTGTGATCCTCGTAAAATTTTGTCAAAATGTATATTTTAGATTTGTATACCTTACTGTTTATTCGATGTGCCTGTTTATTTTTACTGCCCTCCCCCCGGAGTAAATTTGATAACAAATACATCAATACATGCAGACATCCATTTAATCTTGATTTTGACCAAGATATAGCTGATAGATCATATTTTGAGCACAACTCTCTGAAATGTGTGTTGTTTACAGATTATGTGTTCCTTACGTATATTTTTATGTGGAAAATCTTACTGACCATTATTACATAATTTTTGAAAGTTTTGATGTGGAGGAAGCGCCATAGGACCTACTATAGGCACAACTGTCTTTAGGTCAGTGACTTTGGGGCCTTTATTTTTACTGTGCCCACAGTACAAAATACACTGATTATACTTAGCAATGCAGAGCCCATGATGTGCAACTGAAAAAAAGCGTTGCATGAAACAGTATTTCTTCTATCACATATATTAACCTCACATGTTCTATTTATTAACAAACATGCTATGTTTAACCTACTAAATTTTCACAATATGCAACCTAATAAAACCACTAAATAATATAAACATATGACTATGGACAGGAAGAAAATCTGAAGTTTGGAAAGATTTCTAGGTGGATCTACTTTTTTTTAGTACTTATTAAATTCAGTTAGCTGCCAAAACAAATGTTTCTGACATTGCAGGGACTGTGCAAGACCTTCTTTGCTTGCGTTTACTTTTAAATATGCCTTACTGATTTCGATTGATGTAAGATCTGAATTTTATATTATATTTTAATATATAACTTTTTCTCTTTTTTGAAGGGGAGAATATGGTCTTTATGTTCTATTGAGGTCACATTGGTTAATAACATTATGTAATTTTTGAGTGTACAACATTATAATTTGGTACCCGTATACACTATAGTGCGCTCACCAGCAAAAGTCTAGTTTTCATCTATTGTCGTATATTTAAACCACTTTACCCATTTTGCCCTCCCTCTATATTCCTTTCTCGCCTGGTAATCCCAATCTCTTGTCTATATCTATGAATTTGGTTTTGTTTGTTTTGTTTGTTCATTTGTTATTTTTTCATTTTATATTCCATGAGTAAAATCACACTTTTTGTCCTTTTTCCTCTGACTTGTTTCACATATCATATTACTACCTCAAGATCCATCCATGTTGTCACAGTGGCAATATTTCATCTTTTTATGACTTAGTAGTACTCCATTGTGTATATATACTGCATCTTCTTTATTTTATTATCCACCATTGGACACTTCAAATGTTTTCATATCTTTGCTATTGTAAGTAGTGTTGCAGTAAACATAGGGGTACATATGTCTTTTTCAATTAGTGTTTTCATATTCTTTGGATGAATACCCAGAAGAAGAATTGTGGGATCATATGGTAGATCACTTAATTTTTTGAGGTACTTCTATACTGTGTTTCATACTGGCGGCATCAATTTACATTCCAATCAGTGGTGTACGAGGGCTACTTTTCCTCCATATCTTCTTCAACATATAGTTTTAAAAATATATTTTATTGATTATGCTATTGCAGTTGTCCCAGTTTTTACCTCTTTGCTCCCTTCAGGCCGGTACCCTCATTCCGTCCAGCAGTCCCCCCGCTTAGTTCACGTCCATGGGTCTTGCATATAGGCTCTTTGGCTTCTCCGTTTCCTATACTATTCTTAATATCCCCCTGTCTATTTTGTACCTACCAACTATGCTTTTTAATCCCTGCACCTTTTCCCCCATTCTCCCCTTCCCTCTCCCAGCTGATAACCCTCCAGTGATCTCCATACCTATGAATCTGTTTGTGTTCTGCTTGTTTGCTTTGTTTGTTTGTTTGCTTTTAGATTCAGTTGTTGATAGTTGTGAATTTTTTGCCTTTTAATGTTCATAGTTTTGATCTTCTTTTTCTTAAATAAGTGCCTGTAACATTTCATGTAATAATGGCTTGGTGGTAATGAAGTCCTTTAGCTTTACCTTGTCTGGGAAGTGCTTTTTCGGCCCTTCCATTCTAAATGATAGCTTTGCTGGATAGAGTCATCTGGGTTGCAGGTCCTTGCTTTTCATCACTAAATACTTCTTTCCAGTCCCTTGTAGCTTGAAAAGTTTCTTTTGAGAAATCAGCTGACAGTCTTATGGGAACTCCTTTGTAAGCAACTCTCTGCTTCTCCTTTGCTGCTTTTGAGCTTCTCTCTTTATCTTTAACCTTTGGCATTTTAATTATGATGTGTTTTGGTGTGGTCCTCTTTGGGTCCAACTTGTTTGAGACTCTCCGTGCTTCCTGGACTTGGATGTCCATTTTCTTCACCAAATTACAGAAGTTTTCTTTCATTATTTTTTCACATAAGTTTTCAATTTCTTGCTCTTCCTCTTCTACTTCTGGCATCCCTATGATTTGGATGTTGG
Organism: Mormoops blainvillei; assembly: GCA_004026545.1. Taxonomy (NCBI): domain Eukaryota; kingdom Metazoa; phylum Chordata; class Mammalia; order Chiroptera; family Mormoopidae; genus Mormoops; species Mormoops blainvillei. The sequence goes on from PVJD01001202.1 coordinate 279,416, forward strand.
TACATTTGGCGATGTCCCAGAGTTTTCATATTCTATCCTCATTTTTCTGAATTCTTTTTTATTTCTGTTCTGATTGAATACTTTTTTCTACCTTACGTTCCAAATCATTTATTTGATTCTCAGTTTCATTGCCTCCACTGTTGGTTCCCTGTAGATTTTTCTTTATTTCACTTAATGGAACTTCCATTGCTGCTGGGATCCTTTTTATGCAGTTGCTGTTCTTAATGAGTTCTGTGAGCATCCTCATAACCAGTGTTTTGAACTCTGCATCCGATAAGTTGGTTATCTCAATTTTGTTTAATTCTTTTTCAGGAGTTTTGATCTGTTCTTTCATTTGGGCCATAATTCTTTCTCTCCTGTTTGGCAGCCTCCTTGTGTTTGTTTCTGTGTATTAGGTAGAGCTGCTTTGACCCCCTATCTTAGTCGTGTGGCCTGTTGTAGAAGAGCAGACCTGTAATTTGTGTGGGGTGGGGCCTTAGGTGATCACCATGGCAGGGTAATACATTTCACCACTTTGTGGCCTTGTGGCTTTCTGGTGGGGGAGGGCTCAGAGAGAGGACAGTGCTACTGCCTGGCTTCTGGAGGCTTGCCCAGGTGGAAGCTGTCTCCCAGCACTCGCCCTGTTTCCAGTCAGTTCGCTTTCTCCCCATATGCCACTTGTGCCCTTCCAGCTGTTGCCCTAGTGCTGAATCCCGGAGGGGCTGGGTCTGCATATGTCCTAAGCCTGTGCAGGACCATGAAGAGGAGTCTACTGATAATCTGCAGTTTCTTCTGCCACCCCCACCCCCTTTGGTTTTTACAGCCAGAAGTTACAGGGATTTATCTTCCTGCTGCTCTGCTGGAACCCTGGGCTGCTGGGTGGTCTGGTTTGGGGCTGAGATACCTCACTCCCGAGGTATCCCTCCCAGATTTTATCTATCACATGTGACTGTGGGACCACCCATTTCGCAGTCTCTCCACCCCACTCCCATGCCTACACATCTCTCTGCGCCTCTCCACCACATTTCTGCACCTCCTACCAGTGTGGATGAATGTGGCTTCTTTAAATCCCTGGTTGTCCAGTATTCATACAGCTCGATTTTCTGATGGTTCTGGGTGATACTTGTTTTGTAGTCTAGTTGTAACTTTTTCTGTAGTTGTGCAGGGAGGCAAAGCATGTTTATCTACACCGCCATCTTGACTAGAAGTTTCCAACACTTACTGTTTCTTGTCTTTTTGGTAATAGCCATTCTAACCTGTGTGAGGTGATACCTCATTGGCATTTCAATTTGCATTTCCCTAATAATTAGTGATGTTGAACATCTTTTCTGTGCTTATTGGCTGTCTGTATGTCTTCCTTGGGAAAATGTCTATTCAGACCCTCCACCCATTTTTTAATCAGGTTGCTTGGGGTTTTTTGTTGTTGAGTTGTATAAGTTCTTTATATATCTTGGATACTAACCCCATAGTGGAAATATCATTTGCAAATATCTTCTCCTATTTGGTTGGTTTCTTTTTAGTTCTATTTTATTTTTTGTGTTCCAGAGAAAAGAAAACCATTGTCTCATTTTTAGTGACAAAAGCAAGCAATAGGTCATTCTACTCAGAGAATCCAGTATTCTTTTACAATCATTATCTTTAACTTTCTAAAAAGTTAATGTACAAGCTGGGATGTGAAGAAGACAAGACAACTGTTTGCTCATTACACATTGGAGTACACATATATCTCACATTTGTCAAAGTGATCAGGGGGAGACTGGGAGTAGTGTAGGAAATTAAGAAGCCAAAGAATTGGTGTGTGCAGCCCATTGACATGGGCTAAGAGGTGTGGGGATGATGGGATGGGGTGCAGGGTGGAGGGGATATAGGGGGGTAAATGGGACAACTGTAAGGGCATACTCAGTCAAATATACCAAAAAAAAGAAAAAAAAAACCTACTCTCCTGGGGCTTTATATATATATATCAAAATGATTGCCATGATAAATTTTGTTAATGTCCATCACTACGCAGTTATAATTTTGTTTTCTTGTGATGAGAACTTTTAAGATCTATTCTCTTAGCAACTCTCAAATATACAATACAGTATTGTTAACTATAGTCAATATACGGTACATTACACCCCCAAAACTCATTTGTTAAAACTGGAAGTTGTGCCTTTTGACCACCTTTGCCCATTTCTCACACCCCCAACCCCCATTTTGCTGCCACTGGCAACCGACACTCTTTTCTCTGTATTTATTTCTTTGGGATTTTTTTCCCCAAGATTCCATATATCTTATCTTTATAACAGTCTCTTTTAAATTTATAGCAGCTTATGTTCAAATACATTCTAAAGCTCTACATTTTCATGATTTTGATGTCACAGTTTATATCTTTTTATCTTGTACCCATGAACAAATTATTATCATTACAATTATTTTTACTTCTTTTGTATTTTACACTTCATTCTAGCTTTATCAATGATTAACCCACCACCTTCACAACATTAGATTATTCTGAATTTAACAATATTTACCTTTAGCAGTGAGGTTTATACTCTCATATGTTTTCCTATTACTAGTTAGTGCCCTTTTGTTTCAGCTTAAACATTTCTTGTAAGGCTGGTCTAGTGGAGCCAAACTTCAGATTTTGCTTCTCTGGGAAACTATTCCCCCTTTGATCCTGAAGCACAGCTTTGCTAGATAGAGTATTTTTGGTTGGCAGTTATTTTCTTTCAGTATTTTGAATATATTTCAGCTACTTGTCCTGGCCTTCAATATTTCTGTTGAAAAATTCACCTATCTTCTTAAGGGGGTCACTTGTGTGTAGCATCATAAAATGTTGTTTTTCTCATGCTGCCTTTAGGATTCTCTTGTCTTTAACTTTTAACACTTTAATTATAATGTGGCTTTCTGTGGGTCTCTTTAGATTCATCTTTTTTGGAATTCTGGGCTTCCTGAACCTGGATGTCTCTTTTCAGCCATTATTTCTGCAACTAACTTTTCTTCCCCATTCTCTCTCCTTTTTTTCTGAGATTCCTATAATGTAAACATACATTCCCTTGTTGTTGTCCCATAAGTCTCTTAAACCGTCTTCACTTGTTTTCATTCTTTTTTCTTTTTGCTCCTTTGATGGGAGGATTTTTACTCCCATCATGTTTGCCGATTCTTTATTCTGCTTTATCTCATCTACTGTTGAAACCCTCTGTTGAATTTTCCAGTTCAGTTATTGTAGTCTTCACCTCTGTGACCCCTGTATGGGACTTCCTTATATTTCCTATCTCTGTTAAAATTCTTACTTTGTTCATGCTGTGTTCTCCTGGTCTCAGTGAGTGTGTATGACCATTGTTTGGAACTCTAAGGTGAGTCACATATCTTTATTTCGTTAAGGTCTTTTTCTAAGGCTTTATCTTGTTTTTTGTTTTTTTGGGTTTTTTTCCCCTTTGGAACATATTCCTTTGCTTCTTCATTTTCTGTGACTCAGTCTTCGTATTGGTTTCTTTACTTAGATGAAATAACCACCTCTCCCACTCTTAAGCAGTGGCCTTCTGAGGGAGACGAACCTTATCCTTCAACCCTACCCTAGCTTTTGGTTGTCTCTCTCAATCCTTTGTGATTGTCTGTTGTCTGTTGTCTTTGTTCTTGGTGTCTCTCAGTAGATGAGTGTGTGCCAAGATGTGTCAGTGTCCCAAAGGGGAATAGTTTACTCAGCACCTAGATACAGTCCAATTGGAAGATGGACCTTCAGGCAGCAAATTTTAAAAAATACAAATATGCTCATTTCAGGGGAAGACTGGAATATGGGCATTTCTGTTTCCTTTCTCTGCACTGAGCCCTGGGGGAAAAGCCAGCTAAGACCTGTTTCTCTGTTTGCTACCACCCTCGAACCCATGAACACAAGCCGCACTGGCCACCAGAGCCAGGTTATCAAGGGTATGTCCCCTGGGAGGCAGGCACCAAAAGCCAGGACATCATACTAGAAATCACTCAGCTAGTTTCTGGGTTTCTTTCAGAGGTAATTGTTCAATATGCAGCTATAGACTCAGTTTGTTCATGGAAAGAAGTGAGATCTTAATCCTCCTATACCACCTTCTTGATTCAGAACCCTGTAATTTCTTTGTAAACTTCTAAATCTCCAAGTTATTTTCAGAATAAAATTCCTTTGCTTTGTTTTTGAAAATGTCTTTATGTGATGTATTCTATTTACACTGTTATATAATTTACCCTAAATTTTAATTTACTTAAATTCCAGTGATCATCTCTTGTTTAATAATGTAAAAGCTATAAATTGGGTATTAAAACATTTCATTTTTGCCCTGGCTGGTGTGGCTCAGTGGAGTGAGCATCAGCCTTCATACCGAAAGGTCACCAGTTTGATTCCCAGTCAGGGCACATGCCTGGGTTGCAGGCTAGGTCCCCAGTTGGGGGCATGCAAGAGGCAACTGATCATTGTTTCTCTTCCTCTCTTTCTCCCTCCCTTCCCCTCTCTCTCAAAATAAATAAGTAAAATCTTTTTTAAAAAGAAAGTAATATTAAAAAAAAAAAAAGGCATGCACACATTTCATTTCCAAAGTTGCACAACCCTGTCCTGATTACTGCTTTCTTGTAAATGTTTGTGCATTTTGTAATCCAGCATCCTATCAGTAGTAAATTTAAATTTTTTAAACAATCACTTTATCTTATCAAGTTGATATACCTACTTTTTCTTGTTGTTATCCTAGATTTTATTTCCTAATAATCTTCATCTCATTAGTGTGTTCAAATCAATTATAATTCAAAAACAGATTTGGTGTAGTATAAGTCTTTTGAAAACATACTTCATTTAAAGGAGAACATTCAAATATGCAATATTAAAACATGGCAGTTAAATAAATGATATTGTGGAGGAAGTCAACAGTAAAAGTATTTTGTTCGCTTTGAATTGAATGAATTAATGCTCTATGTTTTTATATGAAAATAACTCATAAATAGCCCTGATAATGGGCGGAAAATTGTAATTAAGACACATGTTAGTCTGTTTTAAGATGAGAGGTATTTAAAGTTTATGAGTTATGTTTCATTGCACTTTCCATGAAGATGAGAAATACTTGTACCCTGTAATTGTGTTATTTACTATGTGGAATATGATTTCATCATAGAAAATCACTACATGGTCACTGGGACCTTAATAACAAGTTAATATTTCAGAGTGATTGTTCACGATGCTGAAACAGCTTATAACATTAAGTCATTCTTATTATTTAGCTCCATTTCAGGTTAATAGAGCTTTACTTGCTTGACACAACAATTGACTAGAACACACTAACAAGTTATTTTACATGGCAAAAGAGCTTCACAAATATAATATATTTTAACATAAATTTCCCTTATACTCAAGGAATTATTATTACAACAGTTGCTCTGTGGTTTTTCGTATCGGCTGTGAAGCCAGTATTAATATCAACCCCAAGAAGAGCATTTCAGCAGTTTTAACATATAATGAGTTAAGAAGGCAGATAATTTATACAGTTGCTGAACAGTTACCATTACATTGATGTTAATAGGTCAGCTCCAACTACCATGAGCTATTAACAAAACACATATTTATCTCCAGTAATATTACATTCATTTAACATTGGCAGGGATTTTCTGTTACTTTTAAAGAGATCTTGAAATTTCATGTGGTCACTTATGAAAATGAAACAGATTACTGTTGTCATTTGAAGATAAATGTTATTTCATATATTTAGATCCAAGTTGACATCTTTAGATTAAAAGATTGATATTTTCCAAGCCATTTAGCAATACAGTTTCTCCTCTCCCTTAATCATAATTATATAGCATTTCTTAGGAAAAAGAAATGTGAAGCAAAAGTAGTACAGAATATTCATACTTAAAGGCTTTGTGTGATTATTATTATTATTATTCCTTGAAATCTGTGATAAGGACATAACTTTTCTTCACCTGCCTCCTTGTAGTTATTGGGAAATATTCCTAGTGTCTCTCATTCTTAGTTTCAGAAACATGATTGGTTATATACACAATCACTATCAGTGGAAGTAGGAAAGATCATTTTATTTACTTGTATTTTGTTTATTTTAAAAAGTGGAAAGTGATATGTGATAACTAACTGTAAATGCATGTTGTTTATTTAAGTAGAGCTAGAGAATGAAACTTTTAGGCACTTAAATTGTGAAATAGGTAAATGTTGTGAAATGTGAATCCAGAGAAATGAAACTATTAAAAGGAATTTGGTTTTTGTTGTACAGATTTTTTTAAAATGAAGAATAACAACTGAGGAAGTAATCAAATTAAACTTACTACATTGTTCCCACAAATACAGCAAAACCGTTAAAATGAAATATTAATTTTCTTTTACATTTTATTTGAATATTAAATACCTAACATACTAATTTGTTAAACTTTCTCTTTAAAATATTGTTATTTATTATTGGTGCATACTTTTTCTTGGCTTATTTATTTTAATTGATAGCCTAAAAAGAATACCAAATTTTGTTTGAAATGTTTCTTTTAAACTTTACTAAAATAGGAGTTTTTGCTGGGTGTGTGTGTGTGTGTGTGTGTGTGTATTTATTTGGGTTTATTGTCAAAAAATATACCCACAGTACAGTTCTCTCTATTTCAGAGCAGGTAGAAATGTAAATATTTCAATGCCCAGAATGTTATTTAAAATCCAGATAAGAAAGAGCTGTCAAATTATGCAAATAATGAAAAAGTACCAAGTTGTTTACAAAAAAAGTAAAGTTTTAAAACTACAGACCAACAAGCAAGGAAAGTACTACTGCATGTAAAATATTTTAGACAATAAAGGAAGGATGTCTCAATAAAATTATATTAATAAAGCTTCTAAAGCCATGTCAGTAAGTTTTGAATATATGACTTTAAAGTGAAATAAGTTTAAAATAAAAACAAAATATGATTGTGTTTATGAAATCTAAACATGACTCATTTTAATATTGCAAATTATTTTAGATTTGGTGTAAATACCAATGGAGTGATTCCCTGAGTTTGTTTTAATTACACTGGCAATGAAAAAACATCAAGAAAATACTTCTTCGAGCTGCATATTCTGCTACTATTGGTTTCTTGTAATGAAAACAATTGTACAGACTTCATATTAGTTTAATTTAAATAAATGTTCATGGGTGGTTTAATATATAAATGTAATTTCAATTCTAAGAATATTGTGAAAGACCTGGAAAGTAAATTATAGGAACCGAAAGTAGCATGGTCACTGTGTGCGTGTGTATTAAACACATAATAAGATTTATGAAATCCATTTTCAGTGCATGACTTTTAGACTTTTTAAAAAGCAAAAACTCCCCACTAAAAGGCACTTAACTTGTTTTCCTCATAAGATATGCCAGCTAAAGCATAATTTTAAAAAATAAGGTTAAGTAAGGTTTTTACTTCACTTATTTGGATAGAGTAACTTTTCCCTCAAATAAAAATTCTTGAAGACCTGTTAAGAATAATTGATGATGAGCACCCAGGCACCTGAAAGAATAAGGAGTCTATTTTCCTTCGTTCTTGTCTGATTTCTGTTGAGCAAAGAGGTTCTGTCCCAAAGGGATAAAATGGCTCCTTACTTTCAGGGTGTTTTTAAAAAACTGATTCCTTGAACTTCTGTATAGGCTTAAATATTTTTATTATTTTGTATATTAGGTGATCTGCATAATGCTTAATTATTTTTCTATAAACTCATTGGTATAATTATATCTATTTTTCAATTTAAGTATGTGTGTATGTCCATCTCTAGTAGAAAAATACCATCAATTTAAAATGATGGCACTAACATAGTCACCTGGTTTAAATAAATATAAGATTCTGAAGCCTTGAAATTAGGATAAAAAGAAACAGGACACCTGTAATATTGTATGTCAACTGTAATTGAAATTTTAAAAAAAAGAAAACAACAGCAAACCTTCTAAAGACTGTTGATCTTGTTTATACTACTTTTTGCAATAATCTAATTTTCGGTAATTTTATATATTGAGGAGTACATAAATCCTATAATAGAAAAATGTTCCCACATATGTCTGACTTGGAAAATACATTTATAAAAAGAATCATGTCTTTAAAATAAAATTTGTATAGTTTTTTTCTTATTTTTACTTTTTTTTAGCAATTGAGTACCATGTTGTTTCTTACTAGAGTGGATTTGCTCTGAAGATATTAAGGGCTATAAAAGAAGGCATTTTCTTGAATTTATATTTTTAACTCTTAGGCTATATTAATGAAAATTTCATAACTACTTCATAATCTAAATGTATTGTTTGACACTTTAAAATCTCAAAGCATGTTTTCATTATGGCTTACCAGTTTTTATTTAGGGTTTCTAATAAATTACAAATTTAGTAATTTGGATTATGCAAATTATTCAAAATAAATAGGAGTATAATTTGTTCTTATGTTATTTTGGAAAACTGAATTTTATTATATATTCTTAAACAGTTTTTAAATCAATAAAATCAGTATTTCACCCTTAATGCATAGTTGTTAATTTAAGAGGAAAAATTAAATCTTTAGTTAGAGATCTGAATGAAAATGGAAAGTGGACTTTACTGCAGTAGTTCAGTTGTTTAAAAATATTAAATCTGATATAATGACTTACTGAAAAATAAGGCCAACTCCCAAAAGAAAAATTCTCTCTTTGGAAATAAATTGTAAAATTACAAAATTACACTGTAGAATTTAGTAAATAATTAACTTTGAGAGCCTATATATTTAAACTTGAAAGTGTTTGTATTGACTATTAGTGTCTTTTAAAATACGTATACCTTATTGGTTTAATTCCTTTGGCTTTCTCACCATTCTCAACAAGTAAGTAGGAGGGAGGTATTACTGTTTTTAATTTTTAATATTTATAATGTGGAAACTTACAGGATTATTCTACATATTATTTGTTTAAAGGTTTTTTGTTTGCATTTTTTTTTAAGTAAGAATGTACAGCTTCCGTTGTGGCTTAGAGAAGTGCATTAAATCCTGTTCTTATTCTATGAAGGAACCTTTTTTTTTTTTTTTAAATTTCCTGACCTTTCTATAGAATTGTTACCTATTAGAGTACTGAACTAAAGAGAGAGGAAGAGACTCTATGATGTGAACACTTTTTAAAAAGACATTTATACCATAGCTAATATTTTAAAATTTTGATTGAAGTACATACCATTTAAAAATAAGAATTATAGTCAAATTTCAGATTAGTACTTTTTTAAAAATGTACATATATATGTGTATGTACATATGTAATAAAATTACACACACACACACACATATACACACACTTGTAGCATCAACACACTGAAAGAAGAAAACCTGGGAAATAAAATAGCCAGACAAATGCATATTTCAGCATGAGAAGTGGCAACAGAGAAATAAAAAGAGAACTGATTTCAGAGTCTGAAGAATCTGCTCTAACTACACCCTAGGATTATTTAAAGTCTTGAGTAAAATATTTGTGAAAACACTTTATAAAAACTAGCACAAGCTGTGCAAATGTAGAATGTTATTTTGCTTTTGAGTATAATGAATGCTTAGTTATTACCCCATAACTGTTTTTTCCATCTTCTAACTAGTGATCAGTACAGGTGCCTTCATTGGCTGTCTTGAAAAATCCTATGATTTCTTACCCTGATATTAATCAGAGAGTGAGCCTGGCAAGTTCTAGAAGGGAAGAGAAATAGATGTGGTCAGCCAGTATTTCAAAAAGAATGAGTTGGTTCATGGTTAGTTTATAGCATTTTGTTCATCCCTAGATAATCCAGAGAGGAACTAAACAAATGGAGTACCATAACAGTGTTTTGGTTTATCCTTGAAATCTGGTACAAGTTTATCATTAAGGATGTAATTAATGTTCTATCAACATTTTATTTGCATGTTTTTTAAATGTAATTTTTTACATAAAAATTTTTAAAATAATTCATCTTACTCATTAAATGAATCAATGCTATTAGATCTTGAGATATTTAATATTATAAGCTCTGTAAACAATCATCCTTCCTTCTTCTTTGTACTTTATTAATCTTTTGATATCCTTCTTTTATATAGGATTTTGCCTCCCGGGCTAAGCTGGCAGTTCAGAACCTAGTGCAGAAGGTTGGATTTTTTGGAATTTTGGCCTGTGCTTCAGTAAGTAAATTGTATTAAAAGTGAGAAATTCCAATAAATTGTAGACTTATATTTTTATCCAATTTGTTTTTAAAGATACATGCCTGGATGAACACAATGCTGTCACTTTTAATGGATATGTAATTTTATTATTCATTAATCTTACTCATCAGATGAACTGTTTTCTGTTGGATAAGTTCATATTTCATTTATTAAACTTTTAAGTATTTCATCCTGCCATGATGACTTCAGGCATAAATGGCTTGATTCAGTAAGAACAAAGGAGACAAAATACATCCTTCCCATGAAGAATTTATAATGAAGTGCATTTAACCAAATAACAATGACTTCATTCTTTCCAGAGTTATAGATAAGTAGCCTTACTCTTCCAGAGTTTTAAGTGTTAGTTATAAAGATAATGTGTATAAAACCTGTCTTAAGTGACATTAATACCTAGTTAGATAATTGTAACATCAGTGCGAAGTTAAGGACCTCTTCGGCTAGAGTGAACTAAGAAGCCCTGTATGTGAAAAGCTTAACGTTTTCACTATAGTGTACATCTGAAGCTAATACAAAATAATATTGAATGTAAACTGTAGCTGAAAATAGTTTTTTAACTTAGTTAATGTCTCAAATTCCAGATTTGTAAAATCGATATTCTTTGATGAGTTATTGTTTATCCTGGTCATTTTCTAATATAACAAACAGTTATACCTGGCTGGTGTGGCTCAGTGGATTGAGTTCCAGCCTGCGAACCAAAGGGTCACCCGTTTGGTTCCCAGTCAAGGCACATGCCTGGGTTGCTGCCCAGGTCCCCAGTAGGGGGTGTGCAAGAGACAACCACACACTGATGTTTCTCTCCCTCTCTTTCTTCTTCCCTTCCCCTCTCTCTAAAAATAAATAAATAAAATCTTTAAAAAGAAAGAAAAGAAAAAGAAATTACATTTGAAATGGATCATTTTGATTGACATTTTCTTTGGTTGCCTGTACACAATTGTTGGTAGTTCACTGGTGGATTTGACCAGAATAACAAAGTGTATCTGGTTCATATGATAAAAGCTGCCATTATAAGTAAAATTCACGAAATTATTGCCTACTGACAACAGGTATTTTCTCCATTACATACTAGAACATTAATACATCTTTGAGTACCCCCTTCCCACCCCTTAGCAAAGCGAATGGCCAAAACGGAGATCATTGGGTGCTAAAACTTTTTACCTGATGTCAGCATCCTAGAAATATTCTAAACTATATATGTGCCTTTATCACAATATTGATCTTCACAAGTTGAGCAATTATAGGTATGTTGTAGTGAGATGTAGCGGAAAGAATTGGCTTTGGAGTCAGGCTTAGGTTCTTAAACCAGTTTTGACTCTAACTAGCTAGGTAACCTCAGTCAGCTTACTCTGTTTGAGCTATACGTTTTTAATTTTCGAAATGGAGTGATAAGACCTGCATTACAAAGACTGATGTGAAGATTCAGATTATATATGTGGATCCTTTTGTAGTTCATAACGGTGATGATTGGATGTTCATGCTCTTGTGTGAGGTGGAGCCTGATAAAAATTGTAATTTGCAGATTTATAAGGGTCACATGAAGATATATAAGAAGTGACAGTTGTAAGACTGTGAAATGATACTGTTATTACATAGTTGTAAGACAGATGAAATTGCATAAAGGTATTGAATTTAGATGTGAAAAACAAAACTGAGTTATTGAATCCAAGTGTTGCTAATAAAAGAATACTTGAATTCTAACTTAGTATGGCCCTGTTTTTAAAAGGACGTATGTGACAAATATTTTTTAAATAACTAGGTTTTTCTTTGAACGTTCAAAAATGAAATTATATAAATTAATTGACTTATAAATGGTTTGGCCAACAGCCACAAAGGCACAGTACTTCTATGGGAGAAAAATGGATGAAGCACTCAAAAACAACTTGTGGTTTCTTTGCATTTTTACATGAAATTGTCTTTTAACAGTCTTGAAAGATGGAAATGTTTGGAAAAGATATTTGTTGTGAATCACCCTTTGTCTGGGACTGAATATTCAAAACATCTGAATCAGTGCTCTTGTATTTCCACACATTATTTTCTCTTTCTTTTTTTAAATAATATTTTATTTATTTTTAGAGAGAGGGGAAGGGAGGGGAGGGAGGGAGAAATAGAGGAAGAGAAACATCAATGTGTGGTTGCCTCTCACATGCCCCCCACCAGGGACCTGGACCGCAACCCAGTCATGTGCCCTAACTGGGAATCGAACCAGCAACCCTTTGGTTCACAGACCATCACTCAATCCACTGAGCCACACCAACCAGGGCTATTTTCTTTTTAAAATGTATCATACAACCCCACAGGCTTGGGCTCTCATAAAATAAACTACAAATAATGATTTTTTTAAATATATATTTTATTTATTTATTTTTTAGAGACAGTGGAAGGGAGGGAGAAAGAGGGAGAGAAACATCTCTGTGTGGTTGCCTCTCATGTGCCCCTAACTGGGGACTTGGCCCGCAACCCAAGCATGCACCTTGACTGGGAATCGAACTGGCAACCCGTTGGTTCTCAGGCCAGTACTTGATCCACTGAGCCACACCAGCCAGTGCAAATTATTTTTTTTATGTTGAGAAGTAAAAGCACATCTACCCATGAATGTACTTGTGAATTTACAAGAATGTTTGTGCTATATAGATAATATTCTATTTCAGGCTAAAGACTTTCGAACCCTAGTAGCTTCTAAAATAATCTTAAGACTTTTTCTCATTTATACCTCACCTTAGAAAACAGCTACCAAATAGCCATGTATCCACTGAATAGTATTAAATTCCTGTGGATCCATTAGCTTTATCTAATTCCAGTGTGATAGAAAATGTATATTGTGGTACATTAGCCATAAGTAATGCAAGCAGGACAGCTGGTTGTTTTGAACAGAGTGGACAACAACCTGAGATGGCTATGAGACCCAGCGTATAGACATGTTAGAATACTTGCCTAATCTTCTAAACAGCCTAGCACTGACCGAGGAGCCATACCTCTCTTTGTAGTATGAGTGAGGATCTACTCATAGGTGGTAAAATTAAACTGCTCTTTGGATTTTAAGTGGAGTTCCATTTGTTTGTTTGTTTGTTTGTTTGTTTTGCAGATTCCAAATCCTCTATTTGATCTGGCTGGAATAACATGTGGACACTTTCTTGTACCTTTTTGGACTTTCTTTGGTGCAACCTTGATTGGAAAAGCAATAATTAAAATGCATATTCAGGTAATTATATCATCTTATCTCTTACATAATGATAGTGAGCCATTATAAGGCACTAAAATATGTTTCCTTCGCCCGTTCCAAGCTGAATTGTTAAGATTTTGGTTCTGCTTCTTTTGGTTGGTAGCTTGCTTAGGTTTTTAACCATGTCATTTAGATGTTAGCGGATTTTTGGCAGGTTTTCCCTGTCCCTATTGGGAAATTGTGCTCCCTTATTATTTTTCTCCTTGTTTCCCTTCCTTCACTCACTTTCTTTCTTTCTTTCCTTCTTTCTTTTTCTTTCTTTCTTCC